>CABEEJ010002857.1:11874-59387 GCA_901482245.1 Timema douglasi
GGGGGGGGGGGGGTTCCTAAATGGTTTTCCACTCTTCCTCCACGCAAATGTGGGTTCACTTCATCCAATTCAACCTTCCCATTTCCAAATCCATTAGAGCGTATAACCCGAACGGGTAGTAAGACGTGGTGCTAAATACTATTATTATTGATTCTATAATAGTAGTTTGATGTTATGTTTTTATACTTTCCAGATGTTTATGTGGGTTAGAGAAGCATTCAAAGCAGTATTTATTGAAATATGTAAACAAAAATCCCCCAAATCCACTATTTAAAAAGTTATATATAATAGCGCAATTTGAAATGGGTTAAGTGTTTTATATCAATATTATATTCACACTAAAATTAAACTATTATTTTGTGTGAGTTTGCATGGGTGTAACTGCAGGCCAAACACTTATTAAGAGTCTTGCAAACAAGCGGGCCAGTTAGATACGATCCGCGGGCCGTGAGGTGGAGAACCCCTGCCTACGTATACCACGTGCGCCCAATATTGTTAACTCAAAAAGCAACTTTTAAAAAATAAAAATTTAATTTGAACACCTAGCTTAAGATAGAAAAGATTTTGTATTAAAATAGTTGTGATAATTATATTAATAAATAGATCTTTGTATTTGAACTAAATGAACGTAAAAATTGTCATTTATAAAACTATTAAAGATTTATTTTCCTTAGCGCTTAACAAACTGAGAAAATAAGCATCGTTTGGTATTATTGCCACCCCCTTTTTTTTACAAGAGATGTATTGCTATCTTATTTTAGACAAAGAGGGAGAGTAATATTCAAACAGTACCATAACTGGCCGATAGGATGCGGTAATAGCGTACTAGCGCTTTCTCGCGGCGAGATATGTAACTAGGGAAATAATTTGAATGAGCCGCGTAGAGTTTTCCCCTATTATTCTATACTTCTATAATAGTATATTTAAACGGTTAAACTAATAAACCTTTCCATTAATCATTTTTATACTGTCACTGCTTGGAATATTTTAACTATTACAGAACATGGGTTCCCTTGCTAACTTGTTTTCAAAAAATTTACTAGTATATATAATATTCATTTAATAACAAACAAATTTACCTCTTACCTTTGATAAGTCAAACCTTACATACAGCTTTTAGATATTTTTATTAAAAGTTATTAAAATGAATTGATTGTATTTGTTAAAGTTTTTAAGATATAACTCCAATCTAGTCAATTTGCCAATTTTTCTACTGTCATTTGTTTATCAGCCAATCCTATAACCTGCTATTACTTAAAATATTTTATCAACACAGATTATTTTTCTTTCCTTATTCTCTGCTAATTTAATAATTTCAGAACAGTATCATTGTAACAATCTCATTGATGATTTTTATAAACTCTATTGTACCTGTTTTAATTGACTTCGTAATTTATGATAGTTAGGCTCTTGCCTTAAATAAATTATCTTACATGTTATGTATTTTATTTTTTATCTTGATATTATTGACTAAGAAGTTATACCAACCTATTTAAATACGTAACATCTAGGTACGTTCCTTATATTATGAAGATTATATAATTAGTTACATGGCCTAAGGCATCAGTTTCACGATATAATGGATTTCCAGTGATTAGAGGTCAAAGCTCTAATCTTGGCTGGCTGTGCTTTAGGGGTGATTTTCTGAATGTGATTTTTATACGGATAAAATTCCATTAAACTAACCTCCTCATAACAATCCTTTATATTACACTGCTTAGAGTAACAGTTTTAATCGAACTAATACATAGTTTAATGGCTGAATGGTCTAAGGCGTCACTCCCATGTTATATTGACCCGCTGAGGACGGGGAGATTGGGTTTTCAATCCCGGTCTGGTCTACTGAAAGTGATTTTTCTAAAATGGCTTCCCACTCTTTTTTTCCCACGCAAATGCTGGTACATTACCTCTAAAACGCTTCCTTTCTGATCCCTTCACTATTAGAGTATCTTCTAACAAGGGCGTATAGCTTTAACGGGTAGTAAGACGCGGTGATAAAAAATAAGTCGTATTATTAAAGAGAACGTGTCCACATTGCTGAGAGGGCAAGGTCTATTAGGTAACTGATAGAAGATACTACAGTCCAATTTTCATAGGAAAGGCTTTATTAGAAAATACAAACATATTTTGGTGCATTCAGCATTGATAGCATTTTACTATGATTACAAGTATTGATAATATATATCAAAGGTGATAGCTGAATATAATATGATTTTACGCACGAATACGTTAAAAGAGATCTATCTTTTATAGCTCTCAGAAAAGATCATTAATATGAAAATTGTACTATCAAAGTAGTAACAATAGTAAAATTAACCAAATAAAATAACTTATTTTTTTAATAAATACTGGTCGTTTCATTCCCACTATTCTGGATATTAACAAACTAATCTATATTATCTATACTATAATATTAAGAGAGTAGCTTAAATTAATTGCACCATCATTCCAATGAAGAGAACAAAAGAGCTCACACTCTGAATCTCATCCTTTCACATCTTAATCAAGGACACACTAAATAAGTTTATATACAGATATAAAAAGTGCATAGTTGATAGAATATGTTCCTTTTTTTTTAGTTTAAATATGACGTCACTACCCCAAGAATCCTGGACCAATTTGATGAATAAACTCAGTAAAGGGCAGTTGGAAATTGGGTTAACCCTCATCACTTTGAACCAGAATAATAAGGACAGGGTCGGCATCACAGTTCCTGTCTTGCATCGCAGGTGCGTTTGATGTAACTGTCATAATCAGAAACTGTAGTCAATCCCCGTCATTTCAGTATGTCAGCCACAAATCTACAGCTCTGGTCAGACGAGGGGTAATTGTCACTTCAGATATCAACCACAAATCTACAGCTCTGGTCAGACCAGGGGTAATTGTCACTTCAGATATCAACCACAAATCTACAGCTCTGGTCAGACGAGGGGTAATTGTCACTTCAGATATCAACCACAAAATCTACAGCTAGTCAGTCAAGTGGAAATTTTAGCTTCTAATGGAACGACCAATAACGCTCGCCTTAAAAAAGAATCGCAGCACATTGCCACATTGCCACATTGCCAGACGAGAAAATGAAATGTGGCTTTGAATCAATAATATTAAAACCCGTTCCTGTGGTCATATGATCTAAGGTGGTAATCTCGTAACAAACTTGACTTTTGATGATAGTGATATCCGATTTCAAATCCTGGTTGGGTGTATTGAAGAAGAGTCTTCCTAAAAAGTTTGTCATTGTATTTACATGCAGATATGGGAACACTCCCTCTAAATTTCAACCTTGCTCATCCCTAGCACATTAGCGTAGGGCGTAATCACTAATCAGTACATGGACAAATAAGCCTAACGGGTAGTAATACTGTGCTTAAAAAAATAAATGGTACGGTGGAAGGCACGGCATTTCTGGCGATTCTATCTTAAAATAGGTATTTATTGTAAGTTCGTAAGATTTGCGAAACAAACAGTTATACCGAGGTTGTTTTTTGTCCTAAATAATTTGCCAGTGAAGGTAAGTTTCAGATAGATGTACCGAGGTTGTTTTATTTTTCTCCTAAATAATTTTCAATACTCACTACACACAAATACTGGTACTTTTTTTTAAAAAACTCTACCTTATTAACCCCTTACTACATTAAAGTAAAAGTTCGGTAGGGTAGTTAAGATAAACAAGCTCTCCAACCAACGCCCGTTTGTTACAGAGTGAACGTGTACGTCCTGACCCCTGAGAGGGTAGTAGGACGTGCGTTCAGATAAACAAGCTCTCCAACCAACGCCCGTTTGTTACAGAGTGAACGTGTACGTCCTGACCCCTGAGAGGGTGGACGCAGACTGGCTCCTGTACCTTGACCCGTTCAGCGGTTCCCTCTGGGTCGCCTTCGTGATAGTCGCGATCCTGGTGACGGTGTCTCTAGATACTATCCTGCGTGTGTCGAGGAGTCTCCGAATGGAAGATACCACTCCTTACTCTCAGTGGGACATGCACTTTTACGTTTTCTCTGCCTTCTGCCAGCAAGGTTTGTTACCAGGTACTCTTTATGTTCACGACTGTTCAGACAGGTATTAAATAAGGGATATATAGCCCGCTTCGATGGCTAAATGGTCTAAGGCGTCACACCCGCAATAGACAAGACCGAGAGGGTTTATTGAGGATGTTTTTTTAAAAATGTTTTTCCACTCTCTCTCTACTCAAATGCGGGTACACTACATCAAATATTCAACATTTCGCATCTCTAACACAATAGCATTATCAGTATATAAGCGTATAAACCGGACGGGTTGTAAGACGTGGTGATAAAAAATAATTGTATCGCAGTGTTTCACAAACTTTGGCCAGTAGTGTACCTCTTCTAGATTCAGATCCTCCTGAAGCCAATGATCATTTTCAGATGCACACGTTATCTCCCCCACCACACCAGTAAATTAAAAACCTACACACACATTTCTTGTAGCACGTAATCCATTTCAAATTAATAAAATAAATACAAACTAGATTTTGAATGATTACTATTAAAAAGGGTCTTTTAATAAGTGCGTGTTGTGATATTCAACACTCACTAATCATCTTCGGCAGCCGCGTGGTCTAGCGCGCAACTCTCTCATTTGTGTATAATGATAATGACGGTGAGATCAAGGTTCGCATCTAGGTTACGTATATTAAGGGTGTTTTTTTCAAAATGATTTTCCACTCACCTTCAACGCAAATGTGGATACACTTCATATAATTATAACATTCCTAATCCCTAAAACCACTAGCGTAACTAGTACATAAGCGTTCAACCCGAACGGGTAGTAAGACGCAGTGCTAAAATAACACCTCACTTAACGTAGCTGTTTTTCGGTCGTCAGGATAAACGGAGTGTAAAATATCAACCGTATGTCTCGTTCGACACTAAATATGTTTCTATATTTATTTTGAATATGTACAAGAGCTGAGAACGCAGTGTCACACAGATCAGTGGTGTCAAATGTCATCAAGGACATCTAGGACTGAGGAGGAATGGAAACCGAGATTCCAACAATGGTATTTTAATATGTACAAGAGCTGAGAACGCAGTGTCACACAGATCAGTGGTGTCAAATGTCATCAAGGACATCAAGGACTGAGGAGGAATGGAAACCGAGATTCCAACAATGGTATTTTAATATGTACAAGAGCCGAGAACGCAGTGTCACACAGATCAGTGGTGTAAAATGTCATCAAGGACATCAAGGACTGAGGAGGAATGGAAACCGAGATTCCAACAATGGTATTTTAATATGTACAAGAGCTGAGAACGCAGTGTCACACAGATCAGTGGTGTAAAATGTCATCAAGGACATCAAGGACTGAGGAGGAATGGAAACCGAGATTCCAACAATGGTATTTTAATAAGTGTCACACAGATCAGTGGTGTCAAATGTCATCAAGGACATCAAGGACTGAGGAGGAATGGAAACCGAGATTCCAACAATGGTATTCTATGATATCTTCATTGTCGAATCAAAAGATATTTCTTTAAGTTGGTCTTCTTCAATAGATGGTTCGTAGATATCCACAGCCACAGGACTGTTCGTGAATCTCTGCCTGGGAACTTTTGTCTTAGAGGCCATGGCCTAGCTCAGTGATATCCATCATTGTTCGCGTACTCCCACGTGGTTTACCCTCAACTTTGTACCCCAAGAAGTTGTTGTTGCATATCAAGTTTAGTATATTCTGTAATTTTCCTTCATATAAAATATTCTACATTTATTCAAGGTATTTAACGTGCACTTTCCGAACCGACTGATTGTATCCGGATACGACTTTTAAACTAACTTAAATCTAAGACAATCCGGTCTCCAGTCGTTAATTCGTCTCACTAGAGATGGAAACCCACATTTCCGGGCCCGTTAGCTCAGTAGATAGACACGCTAGCGACTGAACTAAGGTGTCTTTGCATGCTTCAGTGTGAATATCACTTGTCTAACCAAGGTACAAATTCTAGCTATTTACAAAAGAAAATGAAACTAGTACCTGTTATTTTGTAAAGTGTACAGTATTCAGTTGTTGTTAATCTTAGTGTAGATTCGGTGTTGTGCTAATCAAGACGTGACAAAGGGAAATAAAGTATTGTAAAAATCTATGACGTCATATCAAAATCTGCATTAATTTTGTCCATCGGACTATATATTATTACAAATATGGTATGATTTATAAAACTTAGTGGTATGTACAAAGTTTGTGTAACTCTTCTGTATAAGATGGAGTTTGAGTGACTCAAAAATAACCACTTATTGGCCTCGTAAAACCTTGTTCAACTTCAGAGGATTTCCAAAACTAGGTAGTATTGTGCTTGACTTGTACTACCGCCCAGATATTCAACTATTTACTATAATACAGTTGATCTTTTAGTCAGGGGCGTGCCTGGCTCTGGTCAGACAAGACATTCATAATGTGCTCCTAGAAGACGGGAGGGAAATTGTAATGATAGACATTGTTTCATTTATTTTGCTTGGTTAAACTACGATATGTTATTATTAGCACCGCGTCTTACTACCCGTTCGGTTTATACGCACTTTCGCTAATGTGTAATGGTAGGGTGATTGTGAGATGAAATGGAGCACCTACAGTTTAACGTGGGATCCGAACCACGGTGGAGGCCTGGCATTCCCCACACTCACAAGTTGTGATTAATACACGTCTTGTCAGAGGTGAAGAAAGGGTTTGGTAAGCAGATAAATCTGTTTAGGGACCGACGATTGAACCCCGGACCCCAGCACAAAGGTCTGACTCCTTACCCCTAGACCACCAGGTCACCCAAAAAGATATAGCTAATCAAAAGTAGCTAAGCAATGATTCAATTAAATGAAAAATAATTAATTTTGTTTTTGCGAAGTTCTACAGTCCAATTTTCATAGAAAGATCCTTTTAGAAGATAATACATTATTTTTTGCTGTCAACATTGATAACTCCTTCATTGCATGAGCCCGCAAACGAGCTATACCTACCGAGTGGCCGCCAAATGTTTTGTGAATAGTGGGAGTCATGTGATCAGCACAAATTACCCTCTGGCTGATAACCCCAGCTTACTAGACCGAGACCACTCTTCTTTACACAAGTAGATACTCATTTGTCTACATGAGGATAGTTTTGAACCCGTTCCAGACCCTCAGCTTCACAGAAAAACTGTACACACTAGGGATCTAACCAGAGATCTCCGGAACTGCAGCCAGAAACTCTGACCACCACACCACAGAGTCGGACCAATATTGCTAGCATTCTATTACATAATTAGCGTTATTTTAAATATATCTATCAAGAGTGATAGTTGAAGATCAGATTACTTGACGTATAAAAACATTAAGCTATATCTATATAATATGAGTTTTTTGTTAACTTATCTATGCATTGAAATCTATTATTTCTGGTTTGGCACCTTATTTTAATCATTAATTCATCTTAATCAACAGTTTTAAGGCTAAAAACATTGATTCCCGGTTGGAACAAAACTCTACCATTATTAATGGTTAGTTTTTAATTTTATCAAATCAATTAACGGACCGAGGTTTGGTTACTGTGAATTCCCTGTAATTGTCTCAGATAAATCACTACTATACAGAAAAACGGCACTAACTCTAATATTAATAAAGATAATGGTATTTGCGTGGATAGAGAGTGGTAAAACATTATGGGGACCATAATTCACACACCTAGCCAGGATTTAAGTCCCAATATCCCTACTGTCAGGAAACAGGTGAGTCTGATGCCTTAGTCAAAGTGTATACTGCTTTGGGTCGGTTCATGTTCTTAAAAGCAATAGACAAATCAATGATTATTTGTTTGTTCAAGACATAATAATTATTATATTATAATAAGCTTGTATAGTACAAATGAATTTGGATATAATTAAAACATGCCATCCTACAATAAACTCTCAAACGAATTAAATAATAAATAAAACTGTAGAAACTTGTTTGGAGGAACTGTAGATGACAGTTACAAAAGTTACTCAAAATATGTTCATACATTCAGTCATGTGATCTGAAGTTGTCACTTTTGGTAGATAGTTGTTTGTTTTATCAGCCTGTCCTTTCTATCACGCCTTTTCTTTACGTCTAATTCCTTTGTTCTAGGTTACAGCCTCGCCCTAAGTTCTAACGCCGCCCGCCTGGTTATGTTCACGGCCTATTTGACCGGCATCGTGTTGCTCAACGCCTACTCCGGGGCACTGGTCTCTTTCTTCTCGTCCAAGGAACTGTCCCTTCCATTTAATTCCTTGGAGGACGCCATAAAGAAAGCAAATATGCAGTTTGGAGTTAGCGCGGGCTCCCAGGAGTACAGGCTTTTAGACGTGGGTCTTAGCAATGTAAAGAGAATAGAAAGGTAGTGCCACTTGGAGGAATTTGATTATGTCATTGTTTACAGCACCAAGTACACAGCGGTTATAACATTTTAATACTAAGACAGCCACACAGGCATAATTTCTAAAAATAAGTGGAATGATAACGTCAATTATTGGACATTGGTGTGGATTTTAGAGTATTATCTAATATTTTAGTCCCAAAATGTGATCTGATTTTAAAAAAAACTTAATTTGTCTTTCATATACATTTGTGTATGTAATATTCTGGCTCGTTTACTGAGTGACGTCACACTCTAAGCCTGATTTTTACTGAATGACGTCACACTCTCAGCCTATCAGATGTCTTTCTCCGCCTTGCACTAATTTCTATTCTCCTTACATTGAGTCTTAGTGTATTATTTACAAGAAGATGGTTAGGGGCAGAGGAATCCCTTATATGTAGGTCATATCAGTTGTATGCAGCCTTTGTTGGTTTAATAATGCCAAATTGTAGAGAGATAAAGAGTGTATGGAGATAAATAAAGAAGTAGGGGGAATGATATAAAGATAAAAGTGAAAAGGAGGGGTAAATATTGTAGACTGGTGCTTTGATTGAGAGTTAAAGAGGCTTAAAATTGTAATGCTTTTTAATTTGATTTTGTCGTCCCGTTTTGCTATTAAGTTTGGGCTATCAACATATTTACACTTTGGTGATAGTTATGAGGAAGGAGTATACTAGAATTGACCTTTATCTATGAGCCAAGAGAGTAGGGAAAACATTCAGGAGCAACCACCTTTGGTATGTACACCTGGCTGGGATTCATATTATGACTTCCTTGTCACCGGCAAACCAGACAAGATAAGGTTGATACCCTGAAGTTGTCGCGCGATGGTTTGGTATGCACACCTGGCCGGGATTCATATTATGACTTCCTTGTCACCGGCAAACCAGACAAGATAAGGTTGATACCATGAAGTTGTCGCGCGATGGTTTGGTATGCACACCTGGCTGGGATTCATATTATGACTTCCTTGTCACCGGCAAACCAGACAAGATAAGGTTGATACCCTGAAGTTGTTGCGCGATGGTTTGGTTTGGCTTCGCTCCAGAACAGTTCCTCTTAGGATTCTAAGCCTCTGTACCCCGTAATGATTGAATAAAACAAGCAGCGTCCATCAGTCAAAATGGACAATTCAGATGAAAAGGAAGCCATTAGTCTTTATTTTTCATACGACTGATTTGAAACAAATCCCCTGAGTCTTTGGATATAAAACATATGCCTTAAAAAGAAATAATTAGAAAGTTTTCCCCAATTTTGGCAGACTTGCCAACTCTCAAAGACAATGTTCTGGGCATTCCATTACACTTTAGTTGCTCTGAAATCAGATGTCACTCAATATATTTATTCTTATCAGTCATATCTCAAAGAAGAATGCTTCTCAACTAATACAAACATTTTATGTTCATCAATATAGTTTCCTGTAATATAATATTCCTAAGAAAGGGGTGATATTTCATTACTTTACCCCGTACAGCTATTACCATGTACACGACTAACTATCGTGGTGAATCTATTAGCAAAAAAACCAGCTTATAGGGAAATTGTTGCTAACTCGCTAAAAGTAAAGGTCATAATTTTGAGAGCTATTAAAGTAGGTACACATGTGCTTAATATATACTAGCAGTAGATTTCTTGTCTATCAAACAAAACTAAAACAAAAAGGCTTAGCTATAAATAATAATTTTACGGGTAATTTTTCTTATATAAGTCGTATTTATAATAATAAAAAGTATTGGATTGTTTTTTAAAAAAAAATGTATATTAAAAGTGGTAATGTAAACGAACACAAACCATTTTATGAAATAAGCTTTGTATTTGTGGATACCATTAATTATTCACTATTCGACACCTTAACTCTGCCAATATCATGTCTGTCTACTGACCCAAGGGTCCCGGGTTCAATTCCCGGCATGGCTGAAAATTTATCGTCAGTGAAATAATGTGGGTTTACCCTTTAATAGTGATAAATTAACGGCCGGCGATTGCATGTTGTGCATCTCCTAGTCTTAAACTAGATTATAAAGTATATTAAGCTGCGACAGGCCTAGCCAACCTGTAGTGGAAAATATTTTGCTTGAATATAAAAACTGATCCGGACCACAGGCTGGAGACAGAAACGGATGTAAAGTAAATTAACTACTCACTACAAAAAGGTAATGTGGATGTGCATAATAGCTATGTAGCTCGCTATTTTGGGATAGGTTTTTATAATGAAACAAGTACGAAAAATCACCTGTGTGAATAGAGCAAAACATAACTGACGTTCACTTGATACGCATCAAGTTTTCTACTAACCAATATTAAGCACGACCACCTCGGCTGTCTAAGTATTCTCGGCTTACTATACCTTCATATCAAACATTTCTCCTCGACAATACTGGGCTGACCTAGGCGGTTGAGATGTTCTTTGCGGATCAAATGAGTGAGCCTCAATTGATAACTTACTTCTAAACCTCTGCTTGACTTGAGTGGATTTAAGGTAAACGAACATGAACTGAGACGATTCATCGTGCGACAAATCTTAGCCGCGTCTCCACTGAATCGGGTGTGATTTTTGTTACTGGCAAAACAATTTAATATATAGGGCCTACTTTAATATAGACCAGCTTTTGTTCTTGTTTCAAATAAATTTTACTTCTTCCGACACTAAGAGGATGTTGTCGCAACTCTGTGTCTCTTTTTGAGTAATGTTTTATTAAATGTTCCTCCTCTACGATATCTTTCTAAACGTCATATTACAGGTAAAGTTAATATATTTTTTCCTAAAATAAGTTTTAAACGATTATTATCATTTACAAATCTATAATACAGAACGGAGATTGAATATTTTGCTAGACCAATATTGCTGTGATTATTTTAAATCAACTTCACCTTAGAAATTTTCCTCCCCTAAAGTTTCAATTTAGTATTAATAATATTGCTTGGTCGACATCAATAGTCTTCGGCTCGTCTCAAGACCTAATGTCCATGAGTTCAAAACTAAACAAAGTCGAGGGCTTTTTCTTGAGCAATATAAGTCCGTAGCACAACTGCCCTCGGAGGTGAAGTAAAACCGCCAGTCTCACGTCTATTGTGGCATGTAAGAGCTCCATATATCTATCAGAGAGGTGAGAGTAACACTAACCAGCTGAAGGTCTGAGTGCATGCCCCTTTTCAGGGGGTTATAAATTAAACCAACCTTTAGGTTTTTGACTTAAGAAGAAGAATATTTCGCATTAAGTTTTGACTCACTAATAGTTCTACTACATTTCTATATCTTGATGTTGCTTAATAATCGTGGGTTATTAACACTAGGGACTTGGTTTCATTATTCTCAGATCTTCCTTTAGAAAATAAAACTAAACGCAACTACTGAATCAATATTTTATTTATTTTGGCAACATGAGGATCTTGTGTCAAAGACTACAAAAATACTGGCATCAAACCATGCCCTTGCTCTCATCCTTAATCATGTCAAGAAAGATAAAATTATTCATTTGAGTGTTTCTTCCTCAGCAATCCAAGCACGACGTCAGGAACGTGTTCTTTGCCAACTTGAAGAAGGATCCCAGCCTTATCATGATCGACGCGCTGTCTGGTCTGAGCCGAGCTTGCGCGACAACATCTTTTGGGTTCCTGCTGTCCAGTGACGTTGCTTCGGGCTATCTGGACAACGCAAAGTGCAAATTGACAGCGTTGCCTCAAACCTTCTACCAGTACAGCCTGGTGATACCCATTAGACGGGACAGTCCCTACCTGGGCTTAATCAATCACAAGTGAGTGCTAGATGATTAGTCAGAACTTCTACCAGTACAGCCTGGTGATACCAATTAGAGGTGACAGTCCCTAGTGAGAATAAGATAATAGTCAGAACTTCTACTATTATAGCCTGGTGATATCCATGGTACGGGACAGTCCCTACCTGGGCTTAATCAATCACAAGTGAGTGTAAGACAGAGGTCGGCAAACTTTTTTTACCTATTACCCCAGCATATATTAACGCCGACGTTATCCCCTTAATTTTAAAAGGAGAAAATCGTAGATTAGATTATTCAAATTTAAAAGGTTTATTTAATCTATTTATTTTAATACGGAAAATACAATTTGAAATATAAAAGGTATAAAATAAATTGATATCCGCATTACTAAACAAAATATTTTTTTGAAAACTTTCTCACTTCAGGCTCTGGAGAGAAATTATGTTTCATTTTTGATACAATAACATCAAAATTGGGGCCTTTTGATGTCAGAGCATTTTTGTACTGTCTTTGGGGTCCAATCGATTTATCTGCTTTGTTTGTATGTTCATTGGAGTGGAAAATCCTTGTTCGCAAAGGTAGGTTGTTGTAAAAGGCAGAACATTTTTTACTATCCTCCTCATGTTTTATTTTTAAATCCTTTGCAACTGTTGAGATCCAAAAATATGACTGATCTGCATTGTTTTCAAATTCAATACGTGCCTCATTATTGTATCTAAGTTCAAGAAGTGCCTCTGCCAAACCTCAAGGCTCTTCTGGTACATAAAAAAAATGTAACATTTAAAGGGATCTACAGCACAACTGACAGTATGCGAATCAAGCTCTTTGAATTTATTATGATATCTTATAACTATACCCTTGATGTCGTTGAAAGTAATATTTTCATAAACTTCCAAAAACAGAGCTAACTTTGAAAATAAGGCTATCTTGTTTTGTTCTGCTTTCTGTCTCCAATATAAAAGCTTTGATCCAAACGCTGAAATCTTTTCTCAAGCTGAAATTATATTTATGTTATTTCCTCGCAATTACTTGTTCAGTGCATTCACGTACTCAAAAATATCAGCTAAATATGTTGGATGTGATATATTCAGCCTAACCATCTTTACATAGTTCACGAAGTAGTCACGTGATTAGTGTATATCCTTTGCCAACATTGACAACCTTGATAACATCATACATGATGGCTTCCAGTGCAGGTTCCAAATTTTTCACAAGCGGCGCCTGGCGATGGATCATACAGAGGTTATCTTCAATTTTTTGATTATTCTCTCTCACCAAAGCCGAAAAACCACTAACATAACCCAACATAGCTGGAGCTCCATCAACAGACACAACAATGCAGTCGTCCCACCTTAAACTAACGCTATTAAAGTATTCCTAGTTACAACTAACCATAATGTCCACAACAAGTTGGCTACGTTTCTCTATAGACGTGTTTGGTTATGACGTCACACCCCCTTAATGGACTTGACACCGCCTTAGCAACCAAATTGTTTGGAGTTCAACATGCCGTGACGTCCCCTGAACACGTCTATTACATTGACCAGATGCAGTGTTGCCAGAAAAAATTTCTCTCATAACAAGGAACGCGCTTTTTAAGTAATTTTACTTATGTTTATATAGTCCTCCCTAACGTAGATAACTTCATGTATACTCCATTTGAAGTAATTCATCCCAGTTCACCGACCCCTGGCTGTAAGATGATAATCAGACCTTCTTCTAGTACAACATGGTTATATCCAGGCCATGGAAAAGCTTCTTAATGTGTTTCATCAAACATAAGTGTGGAATTTTGGGTTCTTACTCTCCATTTTCCCATATGTGGGATTATTTCCTCTAATAATCTACCTACCATTTTTCTGACCAATTAGCCTAAGCCAATACGGATAGTAGTGGGAGAAAACAATGAAAGTAAGTACTGGGAAGATAGAGTGGGGAGGAAAGATCTAAATGTATGTGTGTGGAGGTAGGGGTAAAACATTAAGGAAAAAAAAATACTCCACTTGGCTGGGATTAAATACCTCATCGCCATTCACCGGAAAATCAGACCAAACGAGAATGACGTCTTATCCTACGAACCTATTAATACAAAGAGGTATGTTGCTTTTAAAGCACTTTTGCTGTATATCCTATTTGTGGTCACCTGTTATTAAACCCTGTCGTATGACACGTGGTATAATTGTAAATCCAATCTAGTTTGGCTTGCTGATACCGGGGAAGTTAGAGCTCAAAACCTGACAGGACATTCAAATTTATTTTCTTCAAGTTGGTCTCCAATCCCACCTACATTCAAACGAAGGTATGTTTTATGAAAATTATTCCTTCATCATCTATACCCCACTAGCGCAGTTAACATTCCTACAATATGTAAGATGAAAATGGTTTAAAATGCAACATAGAATAGACTCATTTATATTTTTCTCTATAATTCAGTAGTGTTGTCAAAATTTCATAGGAAGCACCTTTATCTAACAGCTGGAAATGTGAAATACTTATTTGCGTGCATTCATATGTCATGTCTTAAGATCTTCTTTAGTTGTTGCTTTTGATATATTATTTATAGTACCGAGAAAATATTTAAATGTTATCAATTTTGGTCAAACAAAAATATGATTATATTTTCTAAAGGGGCTTTCCTGTGAAAATGGGACTCTAGACCCTTATTTTTTATAGAGAGCCTACTTTCTACCATCAAAATAATTTAAAAGTCACTAAATTATGGCACTATATAAATCTGTATTATTTGGTCTATTATTTATAAATTCATTTAAGAATTTATCAAAAGTTTCCTATAGTACTTTCTTATGGATGACTGACTAATTTACTTTTACATTATTAAATATAGGTCAACCAGCTTCGGCGGCCGCGTGATCTATCGCACCATTCTCGTGTTTGAATTAGACTGCCGAAGGTGGAGAGATTGGGGTCCAATTCCGTTCGGGTGTACTGAGGGTGATTTTCTTAAATGGTTTTCCACTCGCCCACAACGAAAATGTGGGTGTTAAACTATCCTTACTAATCCATATTAAATTAGTATAATTAGTACATAGGCGTGTAGCCTGAACGGGTAGCAAGACGAGGCATTAAAAAGAACAAAATGGTTCAAGAGTTTAAATAAAGTGAAACCTTATTAATTCGAACTTCCGTAGTTCGAACTTGCCTTTGATTCAAATTTTTCGCTCGGTACCTAGAATTTTGTATTAAAACAATGTTAAACAATCGTGAATAATTCTAATTTTGCTCTGGTTAGTTCGAACTTTTCGTAAATTGTAATGTACTGTGCATTATTGTTTTCCTACTTGTTTTATTCTATTTTAGAAAACAGGGGAGCTTACGTTGGAATGCGATCAGTACCGTTCTTCACACCCTTTTCCCACCCCACTGGCCCATACGTCTTTGTTTACACGTACATTTTTATAGTCCGTTAGTCAAGTTTGAACCTTTCGAGTTGTTACGTGCGATGTTTTAGTGATTCGGTCGTAGTGATATTCTTGTGACGTGTGATTTTATTTGTGTTTTGTTGTTTAGTTTTAGTAATGTTTAGTACATTCTGTACAGTAGTGTGTGTGTGTGTGTGTGTGTGTGTGTGTGTGTCTATTTGTCACTGTTGAAGCCACAGTCCTATAAATCATTATCTTTTGCCGAAAGTGATAAAGGAAGTTGAAAAGAAACTTAAAAAAGAAATCAGAAATTTCAAAGGTATTCGGAATTCTCCTCTACACACTTTCAACTTTTTGAAAAATAAACAAAAAATGTTGAGAATGGTTGCAAACTTAACTGGCTTTTTTTAAAAATTCCTCTTAAGAAACTTATTTAATTAGAATTTTTTAATAGTTAGAGTTTTTTCCTTGTCCCTTCAAGTTCAAATTATCCCAGTTCCACTGTACAATAAATGTTATATATATATATGTATATATATATATATTCATAAATATATATATTTCCTCTGATTGGGGCAACATGAAATTCCTGTTATAAAATAACGATATCTATATGAAAATCAGGCTGAACAAATCCCTCTTGTTCTGTGTGTTGTGCGCGCGCAGCTTGAACGTGCTCCGTGATGGAGGCCTGACGAGTCATCTGAGCAAGTTGTCGTGGCCGGTGAGGAAGAAGGCCAAGTTGGAAGAACAATGGTCCAGCGTGGACCTGCAAGATGTCCGCCCCGTTCTAGCCATTCTAGGGATAGGGGGTGCTCTAGCTGGGATGTTCTTCTTCCTGGAGGTCAAGAGGAGTAGGGAAACCTCAAGGAGGGACAGCAAGCCCTCACACGTCAACACACGCAGATAAACCTACAAGGAATACTCAACATGGTATAATTATTTTCAAAGAAGATTTAAATATGTTTTCCTTTTACACGATTTGACTTATGAATACATGAAAGTATGTCAAACAACTTTTCTAGATGTTAGATAATAATAATATTGCACGTCTGGACACTTTCACTCGCAGCCTTGTAGTAGAGACTATACAGTACTAATGTAACGTTGCCCAGGAGACTCCCAAATATACTAATCGTATATCCTTTCCGTGGAGACTCTTTCCATGTCCCGAAGAGTAGGTGATGGTGGTAGTGATAGTGAGTATGAGGGTGTGGAACCAGTGGAAATCTATTAAACCTAGCTTAAGTCCAAGTAACCAAACCCTGGAGACCGTTGGGGATAACTCTTCTTTCAAGAAATACACCCAAGGTACCAGCTGGGAATCTGACCCGGTTCCCCTGGGTTCATAGCCAGGTGCCCTGACGACTACACTATGGGGCCGAATAGTTGCCAGATAAGAAACCTATTCTTAAATTTGTACTATAATTTTAAAGTCCTTGAAACGGAAATATGTTATTTATCTATACCAAAACTACTTAACGTTCATTGTCGGAACTAAACTTTATCAGTATAATATGACCTACAAACTGACGTTATTATAAAAAAAAATATTTGTCTTAGATTCATCACCGACAATGAAGAAACACATTTTTTATTAATGATGCTAATTTCTACCACGAAGGAAAAAATATGCACTGTGGCAAAAAAAAAAAGCCTTTAATTAATAACAGATATTTGGTTCTACATTCTAAAACAGATAATATAAGGCCAATTTTATTATATAAACATATTATAGTCTCTTAAGTAATGGTAACCAATATTTTAAAAATAAGAAATAATTAAAAATTAATTAGAAGGATATCGCGATAAAAACAGTTTGTTATTTCCGAGAGGATTTAATATTATAAAGATTATCTACGATGCTAAAAAGGATCAGAAGAATATTAAGTCTTCAAAACTAAACCAACCTGAGATTAAATAAAAGATTGACACGAATAATAAAGATTGATTAAATTTACTTAAATATTTAATAACGAAATCAAAACTGAGACATATTTTACCAATTTATAAAATATCCTCAGTAATAATCTTTATTACTTTCTCGCTATCTTACAGCTAGAGCAAGTTGTTTTGTGATCATTAAAAAATTGAAATCGAGATTTTGATGGATGTCGATGTCTCATGACCCCCCTAATCCTAAAAATTTGTTTTCACAATGACGTCTGTCTGTCTGTCCATCTGTACCTCGGGCTAGAGCCTAAACTAGTTTACCGATTGAGCAAAAACTTGGTATATAGGATTTTAGAAAACATTCTAAATAGAATACAGTAAGGAGGGATAATGAATGTGGCTAGGACCTAGATACAACCCACGATAAGCACCCAGTAATATTATAAATAGGTAAAATATATTAATTAAAAACATATTTAGAATGAAAATTGAATGACTTTAGATTATAATGTCTGGTTGTATTGTGCTTAAAATTATAACATAGTATCATATAAGAAATGTTAATAACATACATTAAAATAACATCGTCAGTCAGTGACAAAATATAAGTTGATGACAAGTCTAAAAGTACATAAACAACAATTTAAAAATACAAAATTAACAAGGCAAGATTAAAAAATAAAGTCCAAGTTTTTAATACAGCCCATGTGGATGAATAGTTAAATTCAAATTAAATCCCACAGGCTTATTCACACCCAAAGTTATGGCAACGGTAGTTAAAGTTTTGTTTTAACGAGTGAAACAAAATAATAATAATTATGTGATGGTTGGGTAGCAGATCTAAGTGCAGTCTTGGTTATTTCCCGTTACTCCTTTTAGCAAAAGAAAGCTGAAGAAAGCTGTTTTAGATGTTGTCGATCTAAGTACCATAACCATGGCTACAAAGTCGTTGGGGTGTAACACGAAGTGTTGTTAACGACTGTGAGGTGTAAGTGAGGTTTCAAGATATATACACATTTATTTTTCTTTTAACTTTGCCAACACTTTAAGGGAAAGTATTAAGGACCGTCTAAAAAATCTAGCCCGAGATGTTGATGGATGTCGATGTTTCATGAACCCTCAAACCCTAAAAAGTGGTGTTTGCAACACCGTCTGTCTGTGTTTCTGTCTAACCCTAAAATTATTAGCAGTTTACCAGAGGACGAAAAGAGAATAGTTCAATTTTCTAAAAATTGGCTATAACGATTCTATATCTCTCATTTTAGACTCAATAGTCAATAATTACCTGTTATATTAATCAAAATTTATAAAATAGAACTTAAATAGCAATGCGATAACAATAAGATGTATATCCCCTGTTAAAATGACGAACATTTTAACCGTAAGTCAAAATTGTAATACAAAAGGTTGACCCTCGGGAACCTAATATCGATAATTTTATTGGTCCAAATAAACCAATGAAGACGTTAATTCTTAAAAAATAAATTTATGAAATTTAAAACCATGAGTCAAAAATGTTTTACGTATGTCTATCGCAAATTTCTCTTGGATTTGCTATTGTATATTATATTACGAATTTTGAGTAAATATCTCCATTTCTAAAAAATAGAGCGAGAAAGTTCGTGTCGAGTTCAGTACGATTTATTTCTTCCTTTTTTCGATAATATTCTATTGCACTAATCACTAGAAAGCTACTTGTGGTAGAAACACTTTTTAAAAATATAAATAATATATATATAAAATCACCCACAAAGTAATAATTTCTCATCACAGTTATTTCGCAAATGTTTTAAAGATTTTTAAATTTTTACTCTCATTTCCTGTGCTCTGCGTTTTATTACCCTTCCTTTTATGTATATATATATATACATTAATGCAATGAGAGTGATGCAATTTTCTATATGTCCTCAAGTGTGTATTTTGTCTTCAGATAACGCATTAGAAGAATAAAATTACGATATATATTTTTTAAACGAATGGCGATTGAAGTCCTATTGATTCGTGGTATATTTTCCAATTTAAAAACTAATTAAAAACCCATTGTTAAATTATTAGATAACTAATTTAGAAAATCTATTCTAAATATACCTTTTTAATATAGATCAAATTAAAGTTTTATGGCTGACCTGTTTGCAGACTTAAATATTTAAACACTCTCATATTTGCTTATAAGGCTAAACTTAAAATTAGTCTCAGAACTACAGCTTGATCTAAAAAAAAATTCTGTCAATAGTAATCAATTGGACATACATGCGATCCAATATCAAGATCTCGTCTTATTGACCTCCTAATTCCCCTAAGCGCCGTTATTAGAAAATAGCTCACTACCATTTTATCGCAAAGTTTTTTATTAAAAAAATCACGTTCCATTTAGAATATAAAATCTATTAAATTCAGTAACATACCTCACACTATACTTCTTAGCTATCATTCTTAAAATTTACTTAAGGATACAATTTAATAAAATTTATACTTTCTCTAATTGTTTGGTCATACAGATAAATTAATGATTTAATGTTGGAAACAAATATTTACTTTAGAAACCTGATGATATGTTTGCTGTTTACTTACTAGAAAGTATACAAGCTATGGTCGAAAGGACTAAAAAAGGGTTCTGAAATAATTAAAGCATGTCTGTGAATATATGAATAATAAGACAGACATTTATTTTCTTTGAAATATTTTATCGGAAGATATTGAGAAATAATATAATTCATGATATTGCACTACCATCGTGGGAAAATAATTTGTTTATGATAAATAGTTTGGAACGATAGTTTTAATGTTACTACACTTAGCTTACTCAACAGGTTTTTCTTGGTTCAATTTCCTGTCCACACTTATAATTTATTATCAAATTAGAAATTGGACTCATTCCATATCGCTTTGTAAATTTTCTCTAAATTTTTCAAATTAAATGTTTAATAGCACACAATTATGCGTAAAAGCTGGCAGAATATGGCTCAAGAGGATAAAATACACCAAATTAAGTGAATGCCGTAAAAAGGGCACAAACAAAATTGAGGTTTTTTGAAACAATATAAAGAGGCAGGAATAAATCAACAATATAGCTGAGGCATAACCAGCTAGATACAAGTACACCAACATCAGTTATTAAAATATACGTTCAAGATTTTGTGGGAAAGCAGTCGAAAATATGTCACATGACATAAGACATTTTGCATGGAAAGGGAAAGTAAACCTAAGCACCCTTCTTACGTTACCCGCCTCAATTTCAGCTTTATTCGAACAAACGAATAAACAAAATGATTTTGACATCCCCCATGTATTTCCGAGCCTGTGGACGAGGGATTTAAGTAATTATCTTCATATTACATTTGGTCGTGTTTGATTGGGAGTGACCTGATGGCCCTCGACCAGTGACAATGATGATGGTCAATGGGACAGCGCGCACTTGACTGCAATGCATTGGGATAACGGGCTGCATGCTGATCACCGGGTGTTTCGCCCTTGTAGTCGTCTCCAGTCATCCATCCCTCGTGATAAGTTGGTCATGGTTGTTTATACAGTGAGCGTGATTTTCCAACATACTACATAATAATATGTTTTTCTTTCAATATGGAAATAGTTCAGTTCTTTATTAATGGCATCCTTATGTTAGTAAAGAAACGTGTATTCATATTGCTTGAGATTTTGGTAATATATGGCAAACAATTCCTTCTCATCACACGTTTGTAACAGAGCAATCACCTAGAATCTCTTAATCCTCCTGTGTCACCATTTTCTCATCAAGTATAAAAATGTTACTACTTTTTCCTTGCTCATTTTTGATTGAGGGAAAAAAAAGGAAAAACTGCTGACATGAACTGACATGAACATGATCAGGCTGTGTTTCAGCCGTGGAAACAACGAGTCATGAGACCAGTCCGCCTAGTGTGTTAATATCACGTCTTACTACCCGTTAGGCTATACACACTTAAGCTAATGTGTAATGGTAGGGTGATAGTGAGATGAAATGGAGGACTTACAGTTTAACGTGGAATCCGAACCACGGTGGAGGCCTGGCATTCCCCACATTCACAAGTTGTGATTAATGCACGTCTTATCAGAGGTGAAGGAAGGGTTTGCTAATCAAATAATTTTGGGCCACAACCAAGGTTTGAACCCCGGACCTCCAGCACAGAAGCCTTATACTTAATTAAACTAGTATGATACATGTTAACTTCTGAATATATATAGTTCACTAATATACATATATTTAAATACTTTGCCATCAGATACTACATGTACTACTTCTAAGAAATATGTTTCCACTTACTGAACTGTTATTTCAAACAGAATATTTCTCAACTCCAGGACTCATTTCTATTGAATTGTATTACCATTGCCGGTGGTCGATTCACGCATTTTTAAATTAAAAGAAAAAAATTGTCATTAAATTACAGAACAACCTTGACATATATTCAAGAAATTGTCTCCAAGTAAAGAAAATGAATGTGTGTGTTTGTACTGGAACCATATTTGATTTGTTTTGTCCAAAAAATATATTGCCATAAAAACAGCAAAACGCTGGCTTTTTTTTCGCATACCCTTCCATCCCATCTCAAAGCTTTTTCATGGCGTTAATATTTCTTCAATTCTCGACTTTTTAATTAATAAAAAAATCAAGCTAAGACTTTAAAATTCCAGCCTTGAAGAGTATATTTTTGTGCACAGGGGCTACTAACAAATTATTTAATTTCGGCCCCTGTGTGTGATCAATAACACGCAACATTCATCACAAAATTAGACAGACACAAAAAAAGGGTAAAAAAGGTAAGTACAAATATTAAAAAGTGTAAAATAGATTAAATGGGTAAAAATGATAAAAAGGGTGAAAAATGTAATAATAATAATAAAAGGAGCATAAAGTATAATAGAACAATAAGCGAGAAGCGTGAAAAAAGTGTATTACCTTAGGATAAAGAGGTTAAAAAGGTATAAAAAGTGTAAACATGTTAAAGAAGTAAATTGGGTAAGTGTGGTAAGAAATTCTAAAACGCTTATGATTGAATTTAATAATAACCCTTAAATAATAATAATTATCTATGCTATGACCCACTTATTTATATTTAATAGGCCTATATATAAACATGTTCATATTATATCTCTATTTTAACATTGTGAATAGATAGTGGGGCGTTTGGGAACCCCACTTCCTCCAACGGGTAAAAACGTTTTTTCCCGGTTATGTAATCATTGCGTATTATGTCGCAACACTCGCCCCTGTGTCTTCCCTGGTAATAGGTGCCAGTATATTTCCGTCTGACCTGAATTTCTCATCTGGTTATTTCCATGACGACATGGGGTTAGCGACCTATTGTCCTCCTTCAATGACGCAAATGTTTATTTCTGGTTTTCTATGTGGCAATAGGTTTTCCCTGATGACTGACGCCATTTTGGTGGCTGGAAGTATGCTCATTGCTTTTTAATTTGTGCTCATTGGTTATTTATTCATTGGTGTCTTATGTCTGGGCAGGATTGGGACGGGGGATTTGAAATTTTTTATTTATTTATTGGCGTGCAGTCCACGGCGCCGGGCGCTCCTCCTTTGGCATCGCTAGTGAGCACTGAGAGCATCTTCTCTGGCCGGCCACTTAGTGAAGAGTGTGACCACCAAGCAGCTGACAGCGTATCACGGCCATAAGGCCCCTTTCACTTTTCCTTCATTCCCCACCCTCCTTAGAGTTATGTGTCGGAACTAGTCATCGCAATGTCGCAACCCCCTATGTGGTAAGGGGTTTTCCCGGTGAAAACATCGCATTGTCGATACCCCCTATGTGGTAATGTGTTTTTTTCGCAACTAGAGATCATTGACAAAGCTATGATTATACACAATCAGGGGCCTCGGAATATTCAGTTAGGGGCCGTTATCCCCCACCCCAAAAGTCCAATAAAATTGATTGTTTTGTATCTTTAGTCGACATGCGAGGATGAAGGTATCCGTCATGGATCGGAGGAGTAAGGTAGAAATGTTCCAGAGTTTACGTGAAGAGAGGGAGAGTAGAAAACCACCCCAGTTGACCCGAGTGAGATTCGAAGCCACGACCTCCCCTGTCATAATTATATGAGTGATACGTACCATTTCTGGCAAAACGTGCGGTAAGTATGATTAAGAACATGTTCCGGAGGGAGAAATACCTACAGTTTACACAGCGGGGATTCGATNCCCCCCCCCACTAGATTCAGATGAACTTGACATTTAAACGGCATGCACACCGGGATTCGAACCTTGATATCTTTAGCACGGCTAATGTAGTTGACCAGATTTTTCTAGACCAGGAAGAATGTGTACCCGCATTTGCTTGGAGTGATAAAATCAAAAATCGATCACTCTGTCATAGGCCATTTAGTGACACCCTAGACCATGTTACCATCGATGCATGTATACAAAAATTATTATAAAATGCATAGTGACGGTAGATTGCTACTCAAGGACCAATTTTTTATTTTTTTTTGCCAGTGATGGGGTTCAAATATGGTCGGATAAATTGATGTTTTTTTTTTTCAAATCGTTTCATTATCTACCTTTACGCAAATGAGGGCACACTTACCTTTTAAATTATTCATAGCTAGCAATCCCATACGGCGTTGCCCGTGACCAACTGTGGCATTGTGTTAAAAAATAGCCTAATTAAAATGCTAATTCAAAATCCTGCTTTGAGGTGTATTCGGACCCCCTCCCGTCCACCTAAGTTAAAAATTCCATATCTCTACGTGCCGTGACTTTGGCTGGGCATCGCACACAAACAAACACACAGACCAACATTTTATTTTACTATTATAGATTCCTGTTCCATTAATATAAATATGCGGATAGCCCAGACGGGAGTCCCTACACAAGAGAGAAAACATATCTTCAAAAATAAAGAATAAAATAACAAGATTGTAAATCTCAATATCGAGAGGAACATGATAGCTGAGCAATGTTTCACCGAACTACAGTCCCATTTTCATAGGAACAACTAGAAAACTCACTAGATCTAAGTTCCCGTATTCATACGTCAAGACAAGTGATTTGCAGCAATCTATTTTGGTATCCTGTTAATACCTATAAAATATCACCAAAACTGTAGTATTATTTTATAAATGATGGCTAAAATATTGTATTTTCTAAAAGTCTCTTTGTAGAAAAATTGGAATATATATATATATATATATAAACAATTGTTTTTCTGCAGCATTTTTTTTACTACCAGTTCGGGCTTTACTACAGTTATTCCCACGTCAAGTTAATCTAGTGTGAGCCTGACGACTTGTAGCCCCACAACCACCGATGTATGAAATATTAGTGTTACTGTACTTATTTAACAATGAGAGTGTGAAATCATAAACAAAACCTTCCAAGTGCAGGTATGGGCTTAAAATACCTCCCTCAGTACTCCCGACCGAGATTCGAACCTCAATCTCCCCCGTTATCAGTAGTCTATAACCTAATGTGAGAGTAGAGCGTTAGACCATGCGGCCACCAAATCAATCAACTAGGAATTGGGAAAGATGCATCCTCATTTGAGGGGAGAGGGAGAGTAGTAAAACCACCCCAGTTCATCTGACATAGATTTGAACCTCGATATCCCCCATCCTCGGTAGTATAGCTCAACATGAATCTGGCGCGATAGCCAACTGGGTCACCGAAACGGATATCTATCACTCTGCATTATTTTTAGAGAGCTAACAATCTTTACGAGGCTGGCTCTTCTCTATGTACACTTCAACCAAACCAAATATTACAGCCGATTGAAAAAAGAAGCAGAACCGCGAATTCAACCGGATTAGGAATTGGGAAGATTGAATCCACATTTGTGTAGAGGGAGAGAAAAAAACACCCCTCGTTTACCCGACCGAGATTCGAACCTCGAACTCCCGCTTCCTCGACCAACTGCCACTACGCGAAACAAGCGCGTAAGTCAACTACGCCACCGAGGTAAATTATTTTAGAAACCACAGTTTTATTAGATACAATTTTAAATATTATTTAATGTTTGCAACTATATTTTGATTAAATAATAAATACAACTTTTATAAAAATTCATAAGTAATATTAAATACAATTTTAAATATAATTTAATGCTCGAAACCATATTTTGTTGACATAATAAATAGCATTTACACAAAAATTATCCACTTAAACCGCAAGCCAAAATTAGAGGAAGTGCACTCACATTTTGCAAGGAGGGAGAATGGAAAGTCAATTATAAAAACCTCCCTTAATACGCTCGACGATGATCAAGGAATCTATAATATAGTATACTATGCCTTGGATTTGTTTAGCTTATTCTGAATATTTATTAAAACTTATAATGTCCGTTTACAATACAAACACACAGCCTACCATCGTTCTAAATGTATACTATTGAACACAAGAAAGAATTAAGTCTGAATAAATTAGGTATACTAAGGGAATGTATCTAAATATTTCAAAGTTGAAAGTGGAAAACGAAAGAAAATGAAAATGAAAATTTACCCTAAAAATAACTTTCTGCGAGCTCAAACCCCGACCTTCCAATAGCTTGTTTCAGATTCTGTAAAGTACCTTAAAAATTATTTTTTAGGGCAAATGAAAATATCAATTATATTTATCATCTTAATCAACGCCTAGATACGAATTTTAATTAAAATCGTTAGAGCCGAGTTTGAGATAATCGATTTTTTCTCCTTTCGCCCTTTATTAAACTACATTTAATTTTATGTTTAAACAGACACACAGACACACGGCATTGCAATGACGACTTTTTAGTGTTCGGTGGGTGGGGGGGAGGGGGGTCATGAGATGTCAACATCCATCAACATTTCACGTTAGATCTTTTTTACGGTCGCAATACTTTACATTTGGTATTCAAAAAGTTAAATATATATTTGCACATAGCTTGAAAGTTATTGGTTTTGTAAAAATATGCTTCGAATAATATATATTTGTATTATAAATGGTACTGATAAGTAATTTTATATCTCAAAGAGTTACTGAGATATGATAAAAAAAATGATAATTTACCCATCTGACCAGAGCCATTAAAGACATTTTTCCGAAATATTGAAAGTAACCATTTTCTTTATATTCTTTTAAAAATGAAATTTAATCAAAATCGTTAGAGCCGATTTTGAGAAAGTCGACTATTTCTCTTTTTGCCCTTCAGTAAACTACTCTTAATATTAGGGTTGGATATCCATTTCCAAAATATCCTCGAGAAAGTAATAAATCAGAGCATGAGTTTATCCGTAGGGGTAAATTGGGGTCAGACGGAACAACTTCACTCAAACCACATGAGTACTGGTAAAAAAACTCCACCTCATTAAGAAAATATAGTTCAAGTACCTAACTTTTATTTTTTTCAGTGATTACTACGTTTAACACCATAGCTATTAACAGCCTCAGTGTTAGAATGGAAGAAAGCAACGCTACATAACTAAGTATATATGAAAGGCAACGCTTGGGGGACGAAGGATTATCCAGGGCCGTATCTAGGGCGAGGTGTAGGGTAGGCATTTGCCTAGGGCGGAAAATTCCAAGAAACGACCAAAATGAGATATTGTAAGTTTTATTTTTAATTTATTTACTACCTATTGGGATTTATAATTTTAAAATTAGATTTTGAATTTTAAAGATTTTTAATCCGTCCAATTTCTTTACTGTAAGTTTTTATTTGCAAAAAGTTTGACGTTGAAAAATTAAATATAAAAAGAGCTTAAAATCCGGTTTATTTCTTCTCCTTCGTTTGTTTTCGGAACTAATCAAAAGCAAGGAAAGAGTTAAAGAGCTTATGACACAAGCTTAAAACTTTACAAGCAGTGTGTGATCCGTACAGTCAAGAACGACGTGGCGAACAGTCGACACAAACAATTTATTGTTATTACTCTTTATGTCATTTTTATTTTTGTGTAATTATATTTTTAATAGCAATACCTTTATCTTATTTAAAAACATAAACATTTGATATTTTTATGTTTTGAGAGGGGAGAGTGACATTTTCATTCATTGCCTAAGGCGACTAAAGGTCACGTGGTGGCCGTATCTGAATCATATTAAAATACATTTAAAAAAATACACCTTGATATGGGAATTGAACTCAGAATCTTTGGTTTAATGCACCAATGTTATACGATTGCGCCTGAAGAGATCATCTCATATAAATGGTTATTTTTCACTTAAATATTTAGGCGGATTCTGTGATGGACGTGTGAATACTATCAGATACTAACAGCTATCATTGCTAACATAACTCGGTAGTTGCGCTATCCGGCCAATATTACAAATACGTACGAGTAGCACAGCACATTCCAAGTGAAACAAAATGATTTGAGTCCCATGTCTAGATTTCATTTTTACATTTATTATAACTAAGTTTTAGGACTAAGGAAGATGATTTAACGGAACTATGCCCTAATTACCTTGGAGAGGAGATTTGGAATACAAATAACATGGCAGGAAACGACTCCTACCATACACGAATTATTATTATTATTATTGTTAGCACCACGTCTTACTACCCGTTCGGGTTATACGCACTTACGCCAATGTGTAATGGTAGGGTGATTGTGAGATGAAATGGAGGACCTACAGTTTAACGTGGGATCCGAACCACGGTGGAGGCCTGGCATTCCCCACATTCACAAGATGTCTTTGTCAGAGGTGAAGGAAGGGTTTGGTAATCAGATAAATCTTTGCCGCAACCGAGGATTGAACCCCGGCCGTCAGGTCACCGACCATACACGAATTGAACCTCATACTCTCTTCCATAAGAAATCCAGTTTATTTTTTAATGGACGCCTTATGCTATGTAACCATTGGAATGTGTTCAGTACCTTATTCAAAATATACAAAAATAAGGAATATTTAAAGGTAGACAACAATACATTACATTTGAAAAATAATTTATTAAAACATGCTAAAAATCTTTTAAAAATATGACGTAAGGTTTTATTTTTTACAATTAATAGTAATGTAAGGTCTCCATTAGACTGTGATAATTCCGAGCTATGAATAATGTCCTATCCAATCCAATGGCGGCGTTTTGTTTGTGTTCCTAATGGTCATTCATTAGAGGCTGGAAAATTGACGCTAATTCTATTACTCTGCTACACACATTACTGGGTTTATTAAACTTGTCAGACTTGTCGAAATGGTCTTAACTCTTGGATAGGTATTAATAAATTGTTTGTTCCATCATCGATACTTACACAAGAAGTTTCAAGAAGGTAATTTCTATTCAGATCAGTTAAACTTTCTTACAATCTCGCTATATTTACGCTTAGTAAAATCGCAAAGAGGACAGATTTGTTATATGGGTGGATATAAGGTCTTCTGAATCAGATAATCACTATAAATGAGCCTTTTCACCATTTAGCAGAGTGAGATAATATGGAATTAGTATCCATGACATAGTGTTTATTTCACTGGATAATGGTCTATTTGGGTGGAGGGAAATGGAGCAAATTGTATTGAAACAAATCTATAGTCTATTAGGGCGTCACTCATGCTCATTCATACAAAGCTCGGTGTGTATTTTATTAAATAATTGACGTTAGTTTAAAACGGTAGTAGACTTTATTGGCAGTGTATTTACTATTAGATACTTGTATTATTAATATAAAGAAACAGGGGGAGTAAGGTGAAATATTTACAGAATTTATAAAAAGATAAAGTCCTTTAAACCTTGACCTGTTTTTTAAAAAAAAAGTTAAGTCCAATTAGATAGAAAGAAGATTATTTGACCATTACAAAAATTAAAATACATTTTCCTATAATCATACGCCAAGTCATGAGTTCTGTAGCTTGCTAATGGATAGAAGTATTTATAGGCCTACTTATAAAATGTGCGAATAATAATGTAGTTAAATTATATCAATATTGTCTGCAAAAAATATGTTTGTATTTTATAAACCGTTCTTCCAGCTAAAATCAGGGTATGTCAATAACCAATTTATTTAAATTAGGTTTCTTGTTATGGTTTATTACTAAATTATTTCCGGAATATTTGGAACGAGGTTTTAAATCGTACTGTTGACGTTTATTAAATAAAAATTTAACTGAGATAAATCCCAAACCCATTGAACTAATTACTCACTTCGATGGCTGAATGGTCAAGGAGTCGCTATCGAAATATCTTAAACTGCTGATGACGAAGGTTTGGGGTTCAATACTGGTCGGGTGTGCTGAAGTGGGTTTTATTAAATGATTTTCCACCCTCCCAACACTAAAATGCATAAACATTTTCTCTAAATTAAACCATCCTAATCTCCAACACACCAGAGTAGTTAGTGCATAGAAACATAACCCGAGGGTATAGTAAGACGCGCTGATAACAAAACACTAGTTGATAACCTCTCACGCTTCATTCAAGACTTTAAATATTTTATGTATGAACTTTAAATTACGGTTTAGGACAACCGGGCACGGCCAACTGTGCGCGTATGAACTGGGTGTCAGGACAACTGGGTGCAAGGACAATTGGGCGCCAGGACAACTATGCGCATGTGAACTGGGTGTCAGGACAACTGGGTGCAAGGACAATTGGGTGCCAGGACAACTGGACGTTAAAAAACACTTTATTTTTTTAAACTTTTTTCTAGTATAACTCAATGCACTTTTTTAGAATATAAAAAAGTGAGCCAATTTTTTCAAATATTCTTCAATTAAATTTAAAAAGTGTAGGTAAAAACTAAAAATGAACTTTTTTTTAACTAATCATATTTTTCAGCACAACATCATTTATTTTTCAATTACATAAATATTCATTTTTGGAGTGGTTTGAAAAAATCTTAGTAAATGAAACTAAATTAATTCATATTTATAAAGTTAACCTAACCTAACCTAACCTAACCTAACCTAGCTATTGTAATGCATTAATACAAGGCAAAAGACATTTAAATAAACTACGATTTAGCACATAATCAAACAGTGCATCTTTTGCTTTTACTCATCACTTTTTAATTTAAAAAAAATTCATTGCAATATTCAAGAAAAAAAAATATTTTTTCAAAGAAAAAAGTGAGCTTACTTTTGGTGCCCAGTTGTCCTGACGCCCAGTAGTCCTGGCGCCCAGTTGGCCGCACCCAGTTGGCGGCGCCCAGTTGTTCGGATCCTTTTAAATTAATGAGGCCAGTTTTACTTTAAATTAATTAATGCCTGTGTTGAACCTAATAGTTATCAATTGCTATTAAGCCAATTGGCCCTTTTCATTTGACGTGAAAAGCAGAGCCATGTGAGAAAATAGTTATCTTCAAGAATCTTTATTGTTTTAGTATTTTATTTTCAGAAACAGTTTGTTCAAGAATAGAAGCATGTTACTTAAGTTATACTTTTTATATACAGACCTCCTCTATAATTTTAACAGTGATCTAATATCGATAAAATTGACATTTTTCAATAGAAAACTGCTGGCTTCATAAAAAAAACGTAATAAGCATCAAACCTTAGAAAAGGTGTCGAAAATATTACTACAAACATTTCCCTCGTTCTCGAGAAAACTAGTATTTCTAAACGTATGATTTTTCCTCAAGACCTGTCCAGTAGCTAGCGCCATCTATGGTTTCCATGATCCACCTGTTCTTGTTATTATTATTATTATTATTAGCACCGCGTCTTACTACCCGTTCAGGTTATACGCACTTACGCTAATGTGTAATGGTAGGGTGATTGTGAGATGAAATGAAGGACCTACAGTTTAACGTGGGATCCGAACCACGGTGGAGGCCTGGCATTCCCCACATTCAAAAGATGTCTTTGTCAGAGGTGGGGGAAGGGTTTGGTAATCAGATAAATCTGTGCCGGGACCGAGGATTGAAGCCCGGCTGCCAGCACAAAAGTCTGACTCCTTACCCCTAGGCCGCCAGGTCACCTTGTTCTTGTTGGCATGGAAAGATAATTTGGTCGGTTTTGAAGCCACGCCACGCCTTTCACCCTCCCGCCACCATACCACATTTAGCTTTCATACTTGCACTAGACAGGGCCAAGGGCCTTAACTGCTTAATATAAGTGGTGATATGAAGTGAAGTTGTATATAGCAGCTAAGCCCTAATATAAGTGGTGATATGAAGTGAAGTTGTATATAGCAGCTAAGCCCTAATATAAGTGGTGATATGAAGTGAAGTTGTATATAGCAGCTAAGCCCTAATATAAGTGGTGATATGAAGTGAAGTTGTATATAGCAGCTAAGCCCTAATATAAGTGGTGATATGAAGTGAAGTTGTATATAGCAGCTAAGCCCTAATATAAGTGGTGATATGAAGTGAAGTTGTATATAGCAGCTAAGCCCTAATATAAGTGGTGATATGAAGTGAAGTTGTATATAGCAGCTAAGCCCTAATATAAGTGGTGATATGAAGTGAAGTTGTATATAGCAGCTAAGCCCTAATATAAGTGGTGATATGAAGTGAAGTTGTATATAGCAGCTAAGCCCTAATATAAGTGGTGATATGAAGTGAAGTTGTATATAGCAGCTAAGCCCTAATATAAGTGGTGATATGAAGTGAAGTTGTATATAGCAGCTAAGCCCTAATATAAGTGGTGATATGAAGTGAAGTTGTATATAGCAGCTAAGCCCTAATATAAGTGGTGATATGAAGTGAAGTTGTATATAGCAGCTAAGCCCTAATATAAGTGGTGATATGAAGTGAAGTTGTATATAGCAGCTAAGCCCTAATATAAGTGGTGATATGAAGTGAAGTTGTATATAGCAGCTAAGCCCTAATATAAGTGGTGATATGAAGTGAAGTTGTATATAGCAGCTAAGCCCTAATATAAGTGGTGATATGAAGTGAAGTTGTATATAGCAGCTAAGCCCTAATATAAGTGGTGATATGAAGTGAAGTTGTATATAGCAGCTAAGCCCTAATATAAGTGGTGATATGAAGTGAAGTTGTATATAGCAGCTAAGCCCTAATATAAGTGGTGATATGAAGTGAAGTTGTATATAGCAGCTAAGCCCTAATATAAGTGGTGATATGAAGTGAAGTTGTATATAGCAGCTAAGCCCTAATATAAGTGGTGATATGAAGTGAAGTTGTATATAGCAGCTAAGCCCGCATTATCATGGAACGAGAGTGGGAAAATAACAATATTAAATCACATGTGGGAAACCACTCCGAGAATACCCGGCTGAGACTCGAACCTTGACCTTCCTGCCACTGGCTATACTGTCAACATAAGCCTGTGAGATTGCTCTCTCGGGTTCAATTAAAGATCAGATCAACACAAATGTTTGAAAAAGGAAAATCATACTAATATTATCGCCCCCTTATTGTAGACTCCCACATTTGCCGGAAAACTAGAGCAGATACTTTGACCTCGTAACGAGCTCTGCCCCAATCACAGAGGCCCGTATGCAAGGACAGGCCGAGCACTAGCAGAGCATGAGGCCTGTCGTGAAAACAGCTGTCTCGATCGTTTATGCGCACAGCGCCAAGTTGTGGTAATATCCTCCGAGCACAGCCAGAGTACAGTCTGGCTCTGGCGAGACTCAAGCTATTGCGTCATAGATCGTACCAGCACGAGGTTCATACTCTGCCTGTACTCTGGCCGTGCTCAGCATCGTCCTTGCATACGGGCCAGGAGTATCAGCACGATCCATCCGCTCGGTGCGACTTGAAATAGTTTCAGCTTTCTCGGTTCTGCGAGATATCTGTTTGGGAGATTCAACCAAACGAATCAATCAATACCCGTGTTCCTGAACTCAATCGCGGAAATCGTTCCATATTGAGTAAAATTTCCGGAAGAGACAAACAATTGAATTTCAATGCTGTACCGTTAAAAGCTGATTAACAAGTCATTAGCATGGAAACTAGGAAGAACAGAGGTAACAATCAAGATACAATAACAGTTAACAATTCTGTAAGCAAGGTAACAAAAGAACTATGAGGGAGAAAGGAAATATACCTGGCTTAACATTTCAACTCCTCTTAATATAAAGGAAGAGTTAGAGAAAAAAAAATCTGTAGAATTTTTAAGGAAGGTTTCACTGTATTTGAATATTTTTTTGGTCCAGTGCTACTATCCCAACGTGAAAGAGAACAGAGAGGTAAAAATAACGATAAGAACGTAAGGAAACACTTAAGACTTATTAAAAGAAAGAATAGGATTAAGTCCCACTAATGAATAAAGACATCTACGCTCAACTCACCTTATACAAGAGACCCTTGCTGTCATTGGACGTTATGGATGTAGATTACAAGAGAACAAGGCACAGTCGTTTGTGTCAGCACCTAAATCCGGGTGGTGCCGAAACGATAATAAAGATGAAGATTTAAAAAGGAGAAGGAGAAATGGAGAGAGGTAATAACAACGTGACAGAGAATGTCAAAGGAGGAAATATCTTTCTGTTAAGAAAAAGGAGAAGATGATTATTTAAGGAAGGTGTATGAAGAGAGGACCTAAGTTAATATGGAGAGGAACGGAGAAGAAACAATCAGAAGAAAAGAGGAGAAGAAAATAGGGCAGATAAAATTGGAAGAGGAGTTCTTTTACGAGATAGGGCTCGAGGTATGCGAATTAAAATCCCCAGAAGATTAAAAACTTTTTGAAAAGTTGGTTGGGAAGAAAAGGTAAGGTTATATATTGAAAGTGTAATGGAGAAGACTGTAGAAAGGGGTCCATGGAACAGTCGTGGGCAGAGAGATTGAGGAAAGGAGTGGGGTATTAAAGGGGGAGTTTAGGAGGCTTTAAAACTAAAAAGAATGGGCAAGAACAAAATGGTAGTATGATATAAAAAAACACGTTATTTTTTCAGTGCTGTGACTTGATTCAAATTTCATTAGGAGGAGAGTCAAAATTCCTTCTCATGGGTAAACAATATTTTACACCTAATATTATTTTCAGATGGGGCATTTAATTACAGGAATCAATATAAGTCTCTTATAACAAACTAACACAGCGCTATGATTCTTAATCACTTAAACGTTAGCGATTTTACTTTTTTTAAAAGAGAAGCTTAAACAATTTTTTTAAGGATTGATTTAGCTGAGAAGTTTGGTTAATATTATTTCTTGGCAATAATTACAAGGAATAATAATATTTTATTTACTGTGAAGGATTTATTTACTTACCCACTTACACGTTCTGAACCAGTTAATTATAGCAGAACACAAATTATATCTAAAACTCATAAACTACTTCAAATTTTTAAACTAATTACTTAATAACTACAAGATAGTACACTCCCAAGAATATATTATACTATATTTTATCATATCTATGTATTAGTGAATACATACTGTAGAGTGCTGTAGAGTTATTACTATTTTAGTATATTTTAAAATGTAATATTTTACAGTTTCTATAATTTACAACTATTATAAACAAGCCTATTTAAATAAATAGATCCAGACAACAAAACACTGTTCCCAGATTTTAAATCTTCAGACATATTATTTGCTTTCTAAAGTTTACTAAAAAAAGTGAGGAGTTCCCTCAATAGACCTTTTCAAGCAGCTATTTCAAGATCTGTAGGGTAAACAAAGACACCTTGAAGGGCTTATGCGATTATACTTATTCCTCTATAAAGGTAAGACATTATTTTCTTTTTCTTTTCATTTTTGTGTTTAACATTTTCATAAAAAGAATTAATTAAAATCTGTTGAAAGTTTAATTAGCTAGACGTTTCTCCAATGCTAACTTTAAAATAAAACAACAACAACAAAGCTTAAAAACTTGACAAATTTAATATTTTTGCAATACAACTTGCAATTGTCTACTAGATTAATTTAATTTCCTTTATAATAAATTATTTTACCAAAAAATTAATATTAAGTGTAGTTTTGGTTAGACTTCGTTTACAAACAATAAGTTTAAGAAAATGTTGAAACCATCCACCAATCATTCTGTGAAAAATATAATCTTTAGATTTGATCTTTTTTCTTAAGGCCTTACAGAAAATTTATTTGTATTTATAAATTCTAACTACCAATAATATTTTATTTTTAAAAATTATGCAGTTTAATCAAATAGTTTTCCGTGTCTTTTATTAAATTACATTACTCTTGCTCTGTTTTCAAGAGCAGAGGGTCTCGAACCTACGACATTGTGGTGAACAGTAGCATTTTCCCGTTTCAAAAACATGGTTCAGCGTTGTGTTCCTTATGCACAGTCGCATACCTGAGGGAACCATGTTACCTTGTTTACACACCCAGCACTCCCTACTACTTGTAAGTTTGGCAACACTGAAGACAGTTGAGTCAACATGCGCCAGTTTAGGACCTTCGGGAGAACTCGAGTAGAGATGTTCATGATAAGAAATAAAACTTTCTCTAGAGAGAGAATTTTGGCAGCCATTATTACTGAAGACTTACACAGGATTCGTGTTCTTTTAATTCTTATTTCAACAAAACAAAACCGTATAGATTCTCAAATAAATTATATTTCAACTTTATAATGAATGTACACTATAAATACGTTCATCCAAATCGGGCTAATACTGATTTCTTGTTTATCCAGAACTGCTTTTCGACTAGAAACCAAATATTAAACTGATTAATATTTACCGAAAAGCTCGGATTGTAATCATATCATAAAGAATAAAATACAACAGTTACTGTTAAAAAGTGAAATTAGATTGATTTAAACAAGTGGTAGGACTCATTTTGTTTTGTTTGTGACAAACTGCAAATAAATGTGTTATTTGCCTGACATATTGCGCATGTTCACTTTTTACATCCCTTATAGTGAATAATTTCCTAAACTAAGGTTTATTCAGATTGGAAAACTTTAACTTATCTTCTCTTTTCCGCAATATTTCTTTATGTTAAAAATGGCAATACATTTTAGACCTATACTTCTGGTCACACGGTTTAAAGTGTCAGTATCCAATAAACTGAATTGCCGATGAAAGGGAGTTAAAGGTTTATCTAGTCCCATTACACTGTGGATGAATTCTTACAAATGGTGTATCAATTTGTTTTTCCCATCCTCTACCCACGCTAATGCGAGTTCATTTTATAATCTCAGATCAAATCGTTAAAAAAATATATTTTAAAACGAATGAAATTAAAATATTAAATTAAATATTATTGGAAAATGACTTCACCTGGACATGGGAGTCGAAGCCGGGAGATTTATCCTAAAATACCAATGCTCACGCACTGAGCTATCCAATATTCGCTCCATGCTCACTAAGGCAGGGGTCCTGGGTTCGATACCCGTGTATAGTGGTTATTTTTCCTTAATTCAATTAAGTTTACAACTGTATAAAGTAATGGCTGTGTCTGTGAAAATAAAATCTAATTTATAACTGCAGGAAAGTAAAAATCTACGGAATAATTTGTTTACGGCCTCAGAAATAGTTTTATCCAAAAAAATATCTACAATGTAAACATGTTCTATTTCGTGGTAGGTAGTTTATGTGGGTATAGAGATTTACATCAAATTGGCAAGAATATTTACTAAAGTATATAAGTGTATATGTATTTAAAAACTAGATAAATTTACTAAAGTCAACGATAATTATTTTATTCATCAGTGAAAAATGGATACGGTAAAGTATATTTTGTAATATTATTTATTTAGCAAGGCCACACACATGTGGCTTCGTAGTTAAAATGAGATGTTGACTTTGAAATAAATGAATTGAAATTTGCCTTATAATGTGAACAAAATATATGCTATTAAAGGAGTTTTGTGAATTAGAACCTATTTTGCGAAGTGGGCTACATATTATTTATTTATTATTTAGCACCGCATCTTACTACCCATTTGGGTTATACGCTATAAGTACTAATTACTCTAAGGGATTAGGAATTAGGAAGGTTGAATTAGAGGAAGTTAACCCGCATTTTCGTGGAGGGAGAGTGGAAAACCATTTAGGAAAAACCACCCCCAGTTCACCCGACCGAGATTCGAACCTCGATCTCCCCGTCCTCAGCAGTCGAGCTCAACACGACTAGCGCGTTAGCCAAATACGCCACCGAGGCGGGTGGCTACATATTAGCTTGACGCACTAAACACTGTCGGTACGCAAGAACGTCAATGAATGCTCAGCGGAGGGATATTGTTGTCCCGGGCACACTGTCACTACCCCTTTTAACCTATGATGACGCAAGCAAACCCACACTAGTGTCCACTTAGTCAATTTCTTGCATACGGCCATAAACACTATCACACTTAGACGCCAATGTATAAAACATAAAAAGAAAATGATAGGTTAAGCTTGCAACGTATCTTCATTGTGTGTTTATAAAACTTTCCCTCTTCATATGACGAATATACACAATCACTCAACTGTTTTAGCCTGAACAGCATTTCCAAGATGCCTATTAAAATGGGTGGGCGGTGGAGGGAATGTTCAGAAAAACCAAGTCCAAATACTCTCGAAGCCTAGTAGATATGGGAAGCTGAAAATTTTTCAGGCATATTGGCATCGCCAAAAAAAAGTATAGGAATATTTATGGATGACCGAAAAAAAAGGTATATATATATAAATGTTTTTTATGATGATATCTTCGATCAGGGAGATGTTTCACACTTTCAATTCAGTAAATATTTGATCCACTACAGAGTCTTTAATTGAAATGCACCTGCCAGAGTTTGATCCTCATTAAAAATGAATCACATTGGCAACCATTGTCCAACAAATGTCAATAAGTCACATTACACGACCAGAATGAAATTGTTGATTTTTAAACGGGTATTATTCTGGTGTATAATATTTGACACATAATTTCAATGCATTAATTATAGATTTAAATTTGTCAAATATGTACACTTATGCACCTAAGTTGTAATACTCATAAAGGCTATTTACATGTCCATAAATATAATTTACATTAATCCTTGAATGCACAGACGCTTTTTAATTTTTTCCACCATTTATTCTTAATGGGAACCCGGATACAGTTCATATATTACCTTCCCGTTCGTATTATACACATATTAGCTAATAAATAATTATGTCATGTGTTAGAAATGAAAGTCTATCCTCATCTGTGTGGAAGGAGAATGGAAAACCATTTAAGAAAAACATTCTAGTTACACCCGACCGAGATACGAACTTTGATCTCCCGTTGTATTAAGTCTAGTGCATTGCGATAGTGATGCCTTAGACATATGGCCATTGTAATGTGTATATATACACTATAATGACAGGTTTTCTTATGTCAAGGAAAAAATGGTTGAGATCTTTAAACAAAAGGTCTAACTTAACATATAAATGTAGACACAAACCCACAAAACGTCTAGTTTGACACTGGAAGTTAGGCTACCACACACCCTATGATTTGGACCAGCAAGAAGGTTGACTTGAGAGAATCTGTCCCTGGGACTGATGAATAGCGAGATAAGGAAGATCGGGTATAGAGGAAGTGAACTCAAATTTGCGTTGAGGGAGGATGGGAAATCGTCGAAGGGAGGAAAAAAACTCATTACTCCTAGTCAGGATTCTAACCCTGACCACTCCGTAATTGGTGATCCTGAAAATATAGCCACTGACATTTATTATTATACATTTAAAATATGCCATATACTATGTAAGCAGATTTAACGAGACTTAGGAGACCGGTCTTTATACCTATCGACCACCAAATATTTCATCACGGCTGAGACAAAAGCGTGAGTTATTTAAAACGTTTCCATATAATGACAAATAAGAATTAGTATTAAATAATATGTTTACATTAATCTCACAACTAAATAATCTACTATAAAGCTCTTTCCATAATCTTAACATCTTAACCTTAATTGTTTTGTTTCATATCAGTGTGTGAACTTATTTTTTCTCGTTACCTACTTGTATGTTGGAACAAGGACGATACACACGTCAACCATGTTTGTAAGATATAAAAGTGTCAACAACCATCATGTTGGCCAGGATATTTTAAATATTTACATTCTGTTGGTTTTTTTATTATTTTTTAAATATTGTATTACCAATAATAGTAGAAACACTAAATAAACTACATAGTTTTAAATAAGTATTTAAAAAAATAGTATTTAAAATATTTCAGATTGTTTTGTTATTTCCGCACGCTCTTGGGCTATATGCATATCTATAAACTACTCTGATATGTTTAGGATGGATAGGTTCTTATTTAGATAAAGTGTACCTGCATTTGGGTGGAGTGAAATTGGAAAACTACTCAGGGAAAACTATCCTCAATACACCCAAATGGGGTTAAAGACCCAATATCCCCGTCATCGGTACCCCATTATATTGTGTGAACATTAAGTCATTGCAGCGGGGTCAAAGTGTTTTTTGTATCACCATGTATCAGGTTATATCATTATTATTAGCACCGCGTCCTACTACCCATTCGGGTTATACGCACTTACGCTGATGTGTAATGGTAGGGTGATTGCGAGATGAAATGGAGGACTTACAGCTTAACGTGGGATCCGAACCACGGTGGAGCCCCTGGCATTCTCCACATTCATAAATTGTGATTAGTACACTTCTTATCAGAGGTGAAGGAAGGGTTTGGTAATCAGATAAATCTGTGCCAGGACCGAGGATTGAACCCCGGAACCCCGGTACAGAAGTCCGACACCTTACCCATTGACTACCAGGTCACCATCAGGCTATACGCATATATTATATACTCTAATGGGATAAGTATGAGGAAGCAAGAATTGTAGTGGTAATTTACCCACATTTGCGTGGAAGGAGAGTGGAAAAACTTGTATAAAAACCACCCTTAGTTGACACTACTGGGATTAGAACAGCGATCTCCCTGTCACCGGCAGGCATGTTTTACACGAGGGCCCCGCCTCAGAGTTTTGACCATTACGTTGTTGAATGTGTGAATAGCTGATATTAATTGACCTCAGTCCTGGGGCGAAGTACTCATCTCCGATGTTCATGGGCTCAAACCTAGCAACACACGACAATCTTTTCTTGAGCGATAAGAATACGTAGCGCAACTTCCTTCGGAGGGGAAGTAAAGCCATCGTTCTCATGTCAATTGTGGATTGTGAAATAGCCCTGCAAAATATGTGAATGTGTCTTTTTGGAAAGAATGAAAGGCTCTTACATGCTCGCTGGTCGCATTCCCTCTGTTTCCTCAGGAAACCGTCGGCGGCTAGTGCCAAGAAAGTCAGTCACCCCACTGTGAACCCGTCTGGCAAAACGAAGATGGACAATTCTTGAGATTTGCCTTAGATTAACAACGTCAACCCAACATGCGTTGGATAAGATCTACGAAAATAAGAGTGTATGTATGAATAAAGTTTACTCTACGATATATTATATTTTATATTTTTAAATACATTAAAAATATATATTATTTGTTTGACATATTTTACTCATTTTTTATTTACAATATTTTGGTTTGTATTAACAGAAAATAAATGATGTAATTTACTGCCAACATTATTCTTGTTGAAATTATTTTAAATTATTATATTTTTTAGTTTTGTCTGTTAATCGGTTCATACTTGTAAATCAAATCTGGAGAATCCCAATCAGATACACTAACGTTGTTTGTCAATTTTATGGTTTCAATAATACTATTAAAGCGCATGCTGTCATATTTACTCTATAGTCTTCTCATCTTGACTTAATATATTAGTTCGGGGAGATCGAGGTTTTAATCTCGGTCGGGTGAACTGGGGGTGGTCTTTCCTAAATGGTTTTCCACTCTCCCTCCACGCAAATGCGGCTTCACTTCCTCTAATTCAACCTTCCCAATTCCTAATCCATTAGAGTAATTAGTACTTAAAGCGTATAACCCGAACGGGTAGTAAGAAGCGGTGCTAAATATTATTATTTTAATATATTAGCTTAAAACAATAATAGCAAGCACATCGGCAAATTATAAAATAAATGTTGCCCATAGAGGGATTAAAGTTTTCATAAGTCTTCTTGTCATTTACTGTCCAGTATTATAATAAACTTTCTTGACCTAGGCCTATTCAGAATTAGTAGGCCTATGCATGAAGAATTAGATACACACATCTATAACTATTTTACATACCTTAAAATGAGAAAACCCAGTAACATATAATTATGTGACACAGGTGATAAATAAATACTCCATTCAAGAAATAATAATAATTTATTAAAGATATATATATTTTTTAGAATTTGTATTTATCCACTACTTATTATTTAAAAACCTTTTCCCTACGAACTTAGAAAACACATTTGCTAGAGGTAACTATATTACGAGTTAACTAAAGCTGTCATAACTAGTACATTCTACTTTTTATAAATTATATAAATTCATACAAAAATGGTTAAAGGTGTATATGAAAATATCAAATTTTTATTACATTAGGTATAGAAAAATTTCTTTAAACACTATTTATACAAATTAACCCTATAATGAAACTTAAATATTATATAAACAATTATAAATAAGCCTAACAAAATAAATAAAATATATAGACAAGCGTAGGCTATAAATGCATTTTTTATTACCTAAATAGTTTAAGCTTTGCAATAATAAAAAAACTTAAACAATTATTATAGAAACCTTAACTAGCGATCTATATATTTTTTCCGACATAATTTCCAAGGTGACTTTTAAATATACCACTATGCCAAATCAATGTTAGAAATTAAGTCCTCACAAAACACACTCCTGATCGAAGATACCTCGCCAACTACAAAAGACTGTTGTCTTTCATCTCAAACAAACGGTAAAGAGATTAACACAAAACAACAATTTTTAATCTAAACTGTATTGTTTTTCAAATTTACGCTACTAAGTTTTTTTAAGTCCTCTTGTGGAGTTGGTTTCAGTTTTTTGTAATATGATTAAGTCATATTTTATTTTAAGAGATTTAACTTCTGCTAAAATTAAAGCCTTTGATACTTTTATCATCGTGTCTATTCAAAATCTTCTCATTATGTTTTTGTATATTACTCTGCTGTTGTAATAAGATAATATGTTGGGAGACATTGATGTAACAGTATTCAATGAGCCGTGAAAAGTACTTTGTGTAGTTAATTCAGGTTTTCAAGTTCTTAGAATATTTTAATAGAAGAAATATGTGTGGAGAGACAGAACGTTTGTTAAGAATAAAGAGTGGTGGGGGTAAGGAACTGGAGAAGCAAAAATAAAGAAAGTAAAGGGAGACAAAATATTTATTAATAGAAGGTAAATAAAATGGGAGATAGACGATTCTTAAAAGGTGTGAGAAAAAATATTAAGGGAAGCGTAGGTAACAGGGATCAAAAGTTATTAAAAAAGAGATAATGTATATAGAAAGTAAAGGGATAATGAGAGTGAAAGTAGAAATAAAGCGCATAAAACAAGATAGTAGTAAAGGAAGAATAATAAAATATAAGACGAAGAAGAGAAATACAAAGATTAAACTTAGGGGGAAAAAAGTATGTAAAAATGGGTACAATGACTTAAGTTTAAATGGTATAAAACTAGTAGTAGATAAATTGAAGGGGGGTAGAAAACGCGTAAAGTAAAATGGAGAAAAGCATGTAGTATAGCACAAAAAATGTTAGATAAAGACAGTGGGTTAAAGACCCCTTAAGAGAAGTGTTTATACCCCCGGCATTGTCTGATGGACCCTAGTGATTAGCTAAAGTCCACTTTGCAAAATCCGTTGACTTATATAAGCTGTCAGAATAAAGACGTGGAATAGTTTTGTAATGCCCTCATGAACCATGTTATTACTCGGGCCCACGCAAACGGTAAACATGTGGCCAGAATGGTCATCCTCCAATCTTTATTCATTGGGAGCCCACGCAATATGAATAAAAAGTATCGGGATGAATTTACAATTGTCCGTAAATTTGGAAAACCAGATCTATTTATTGTATTTGTATGTAATCTAAAATGACCCAAAGTCACTTAAAATCTTAATCCAGGGGAATGTTACATTTCCGTCTTGACCTTCTCTCTCAAGTATTCCATGAAAGGTTGAAGGCCTAAATCAACAATATTTAAAAGTATTTTGTGTTTGTTCAGACAGCATCATACTTATGCACAATTATTGAATTCCAGGAGAAAGAACAACCCCATGACACATTATGGTCCAATGTTTTCCAAAGGCGAGACCAAACACCGCAAGAGAATATATCATGTCATTTGTAGTGAGATTTATGAGCCCGACACAGAACCAAATTTGCAAGAGTTCTTCAAACATCAAATAATTATTTGTTTCCACGAAGAAATGAACCCAAATGCATGCTCAAGCTTCTTTCATAGATAAATTGCCAACGAAAGTAGAGAGAATCCGAACTAAGATCCAATTTTTTGACACCGAGTCAACGAACGAACATAATTTAAAAATGGCCATTCGTTGGACAACATTAATGTCATGTTTCCTTCCATATAATCACTATACAATCCCAAAACACAACGCCCACATCAATGTAGAAGTGTGTACAACTGTCACAATTAAACGTACATATACATGTACAAGGGATACAGTAAGTGTACCATTCATGTAGCCAATGTTTACCACAAAATCGTGCGTGATGATTTCGAAGGCTTCCTCAATAACATATATGTCTGTTCAGTTGAGGCAGGTACTGAAAATTTGAGTAAAAGAGGTAAAAGCATTCAATTCCCGTTAAATGACTAGACTGCCATCTGGAAAGTAGGCAAAATGTCTAGTTTGTTTAAAACAATGAAGAATAGGTCCTCATTGATAAATACATTTCAAATATAAGTGAATGGTTTCAAACCAATCAAATTAATCCGTTCACATATGACAAACTCTACTTAGAGATTACCTATAACTATACCCGGACAGGAAGTAAATAGAGTCCGAGGAAGAGTGAATCGCCATCTCTACACCGTCAATACAAAAAAATGAACTCTTCCATTTACGCCTACATATTCTTTCTCCACGTCAAAGGAGCCAAAAACTAATATGGCAAGAAAAAATCCAATGGGATTACCTGTCTAAAGTTAACAAAGCTAGCTTAAATAAGAGGAATAGCGACCAGTGAATAACAATGGAGACTTGCCTCAACATAAACGGTTAAAGAACTAGACTAAAACTTATCTAACAACATTTTGGAGCAATCTATGAAGTTAGCATTCTCAGCAACTCTTGAATGAATACAAGGTATCATTGTCAGAAAACTTTCAAAAGCATGGGCTATCTCAAAATGATGCCTAAAATGCAACATTACTGGAAATTGATTAAATTTTCATAACTCACAAGTTTTCATTCGTGAAACTCAGTCTTCCTATTCCTGTCTAATCAACAGCCTCAGTAGATTACTTAAATTTCAACCAGCAAACTGAAACGATCCAACAATTTTATGCAAACACCAATTAAGAGCAGCGCCATGGCATTAATAGAATCCTGACAATAATCGAATCTCTATATCATTTGAACTTGTTCTATATCGATGTTCCAGTTGGTTGTGGTAAAACATTTATTACTAGAACTCAAATGATATAGGTCCACAGTAAAGAATAAAAATGTCTTCCAATTGCTTTTTTTTTTCAAAATAGCAGTGAGTTTAATGGAAGGTGTCAAACAAACAACATAAATTCAAACTCCCCATTTCAGAGCTGGGTTCATCAATTTCATCAATAAAATCCGGGATTTCAGATGGATAATTGATTAAATTAGCATTATTTACATTCATAGATGAGGCCAGCACAATTAAATCTTAAGTACTTTCAGCTCTGGACATGATATACAAGAACATGACTGAAAACAGCTTTAATCTCACTTTGGGATAAAGTCCAAAATCTCTTCTTGACCAGAAATATCCGTGTCAACAAAGGAGAAAATTAATTTGCGTAGTATATTCTCATAATGGGCAAAGGAATATTCCTGTTACCAAACAACGCATTCAGTTATTATGCTATTTTACTTGAAGGCCTTTTCCACATATATTTGATTATAATTTTAGTTAGTGATTTCATATAAAGCCTTCTTTCCCAAGCTTTATTGTAAATTGTGATCGTGTAGCAAGTAATTCTTGCACCTCGTAATGTAGTAGATTGTGCAGCTTTTAATAAGACAATTTTGGCAAAAGTTGGCGAGCAAGGAAAGAAAAAAAACCAACTAAAATGTGAATTCCATATTGATTGATGACGTGAAAGAAGAACGCCAGTATCCAACAGAATATCTCAATACCATATAGTTAGTTGGTCTCTTACGTCTTGGGCTCAAACCAAAAAATAGAAGGCAATTCTCCTTCTCTTACCCATGTAACAAACATGGCTTTCAGACCTAATCAAATCTGTTACAGAAGATGGATCGATTCATCTAAAGGCTGCCAATAGGCACTTTAGTCACTCGCCTGACATGGGAAGCTATTTAATCTTTAGTTCTTAAATGGTTTGAGCTTTTGTCTTTTGTTCATCTTCAAATGGGATCATTATATTAATGGTGTTTTTTGAATGCTTAAGTTCTGTTTTTTTACTAACGTAGCTCTTTGATCCGAGCGTAGCATCGAGAAGCTTTGGAAAATATGTCGATGGTCTTGTGAATAATTTCCAATGCATTCATAGAACTTTCATAAAGATAATGAACCTTGGCTACATAAAATACATTGAGTTGGGTCAGTTTTGTTGCTAGCAATTTTTGTTTATTTACGATCTATTTCGTTCTATAAAAGTATATTATTGTATTATGTTTATATATATTTAAGATGTTTAATTATGTCTCATCAAATGAACAAAGCAAAGAGGATAAGAGTGGAACAGATTAATAACATCTTCATTCTGTGTTCTGTGGATTGTCTTGACAGGCTCATCCACCAATCATAAAGTACCTATTCCACGCATTAAATATACATCCACTGATGCTGTTCCACCATGCATATTTGTTAGGGAACAGTTTCCACTCTCTTTAGTTCTCAATGACAATAAACAAAGCACAGGGTTAGTGCGATATTTTTCCATTGTCAGATCTTTGTCGGAATCAGACATTCAGGATCATTTTCTGGGGTCCACATATTTGTCAAGAATGAAAAATATCAACAACTAGCTAATAATGGTCAAATTCTTACCAAGAATGTCGTCTACCAAGATATTCTTAAAGGATAATCATTTAGTTTTATTATGTTTTATGTAATATAATATGTATATAAAATAAATTCTGTACACAATTCCCGTGTACTTATTCTATTGGATCATGATTACTTATTAAATATTTTATTTAATAATAATCTTGTTTTTTAAACGAAACATTTCACTTGTTTTCTATTTAAACAACCATGGTGAACCCACGTATGTAATATACATTTATATATTGATAAACCAAATGTTGTACATAAGGTACGGTACAGCTGGTATTTAGTGGTATTTGTACCCACCCCCACTATTATATTTATATAGGCCTATAACATTATTATCAATAGCATAAAGAACGGAGTATTTTAGAATCGAATGTAGGTTTATATGTGTATACATTTATATTTCTAGGACTATACTTGAAAGTGAGTAAAGTAAACTTTAATTTAACTGCTATAAAATTTATCTAGCTATATGAAAAAAATACCGAATCATGTAGAAATACACTATGTTTCAAAATATACAGTGATAAAACACCGTTTGCTACAAATCTTCGCCATATATCCATAATTCCATTAACCATTTCATACGTCGATCTCTCCAAACGAGAAATTTTTTTCATCTTATACCCCTTTGAGCTATCTAAAAATTTCCAGAAATGATGTGGGGGTGAGGAAGTAATAGATTTTAGGAAATGTGCCAGTATTTGCTTGTATGGAGATAGATAATATGTATATATATTTTCAAACTATCACGTTAATACATACGACCGAAGAGAGGGTAGCTCCCATATTTACGTCACCGGAAAGCCAGTCAAGACGAAACTGACGCCTTTGTACAGGTACTCACAATTGCGGACTTGATATAAAAAGTTTTTTATGATGTTATGTTTATGTATTTTAACTCTGAGCTTGATATGTGTGTTCTAAGAAAATATACATTTGACTATAGTAATATATAAAACACCTCTACCAAGATTACAAGGTAGTCAAAACTTTTCACGAGTATTGTTCCTCGCCTCTAACCCCCTTACACTTCAACCCTTGATTTACAAACTACAAACACCTTTTCAGCGCTGTTTGATCTCAGTGCAATAACCCCTCGTGCCCCATTCGACCGTAAGGATGACAGGGGGGCAATAAGACTGGCTGTGGTGCCGTTAAACAGATGATTCCCGGTAAGAGAGGATAAGGATGGCGCAACACACGTATTTCCATCTCTCTCTCAACCCATCGTACTCACAAGCGTCATCAACACGGGGGGGGGGGGGGGGGG
>CABEEJ010002857.1:59581-79773 GCA_901482245.1 Timema douglasi
GGGGGGGGGGGAGGTAGGCAAGGAGGACTTCGTTCAAGTTCTCGCATTCTCTCGACATATGCTTTGCTCGAGAGAGGTTTTTTTAAACACCGCGTCCTATTATTCGTTCGGGTTGTACGCTTTAGTACTGATTACGCTAATGGGTTAGGAATTGGGAGGGTTGAATTCAGAGGAGGTGAACCCACATTTACGTGGAGAGAGAATAGAAAATCATTTAAGGACCTCCCCCACCCCATAGTTCACCCTAACAGAGATTAAAACCTATAGCTTCCAGTCCTCGGCAGTCAAGAAGATACTAGTGCGTTAAATAACCACGCCACCTAGACGGGTATATATATATATATATATATATATAATAATATTTAGTGTCTTTTCAAGTTAAATCTAAGGTTATTTAACCTCAATTTTTTAATATCATTGTATATATTTTAAATTTATATCTAATGAAATGTTAGCTTACGAAATAAATCAATAAATTTAACAAAGGTATTCTTTTCCTAAACCAATGAAATCTCAAAAAAACGGCTTTATAATATACTTTAAGCATTACATTGAATATCATAACTAACAAATTGAAATTAACAATAGTTATATGACATATAGCGGATAAAAAAATGCTTGCCACCTTTTTCGAAACGTATTCTTTTTTATTGTCAGGCCCTGAACTTTTATGAACTAATAATGATGCAAAAATTACCAATAAAATAACATAAGCTTTATAAAAAGTACTTATATTTATAAAAGGACCTATTATTATTAACAAATCTCGTAAAGAATACACATAACTAAATCAAATATTTACTTTACAAATGGAAGCTAGAACCAATGTATGCAATGAAAAACCCTTTACACCTGAACTCTCGCATCCTACTAGTATAAGAATGATACGTGCTTCAACCCTCCAACACAACCCTATATATTATTATTATTATTATTATTAGTAGCACCGCGTCCTACTACCCGTTCGGGTTGTACGCACTTACTCTTATGGGTAATGGTAGGGTGATTGTGAGATGAAATGGAGGACCTACAGTTTAACGTGGAATCCGAACCACGGTAGAGTCCTGGCATTCCACACATTCACAAGTTGTGATTATTACACGTCTTGTCAGAGGTGAAGGAAGGGTTTGGTAATCAGATAAATCTGTGCCGGGACCGAGGATTGAATCCCGGCCGCCAGCACAGAAGTCTGACACCTTACCCATAGACCACCAGGTCACCAGTGCAACCCTATATAAATTAGTTGCGATGTCACATCAGGAATGTGTATTTTACAACTATTAAAGCAAAGAAGGTACAAAGTTCATTGTCTAGATTATCTTCTCATTCCGAAATGTATGAATGTTGAAAAATTATTTTTGAGAAGTTCTGCATTTATAAAATATTGACAGTATTATAAAATATTAATTTTAAAGATAAATGCCTAAACTGACTAAAAAAGAAAACATTACCCAAAAATCCAAATTGACAAAAAGTGACCGAATATATGACCTATATAATAAACTTTTCACAACCAGGGTGCCATGAACAGAACTTGTGCGCAGATTAGCATTGGGATGTTTTGTACGAAAAAAAGTCATGTCATCCTAATCCGGTTACTGCTTATTACCAATAGCTACATACCACGTGAGAATTGGTGTAATTATTGTTATTACTATTATAGAGTAAGTTATGCAGTGACGAGTCTTGTTCTCCTCCTTCCATAATCTTTTACAACACTCACCCCATATTTGGTGCGTTCCACTGAGATAACTCCCCGGAGGGTGTCTCGCAATAAACCTGGAAGAAGTCTCCAAGTCGTATCTCCTTCCCCCCTTCCCTCCTAACCCTAGCTACACAAGAGATATAGGTGGCAAGCTAGAAACGGCCGCTTTAATTAATTCCACCTTTTGCGGTGTATTGTAAACTAACCGTGGGAGCAAGCAATTCATTAAAAGACCGTTTCATTTAGGAAACCAACTATTAAGTTTCAGGACATTACCTCCTTCTCCCACTCGTGTCTGGTGCATTTTACCTCGAGGGGGGAATTCTTGGGTCGAAAGGGAGAGGGAGTTAACCCTTTAAGAGTTCTTGTTAGACAGTGGCTGCTGCTATATCGGGATACAGGGGGTGGGGGGTGCTGTGTTATTGTCATATAACAGACACCGTATGTTTCCGGGAATGTTTTACCTAACTGTTCATATTAACCTCAATTATAGCAGGAGGGCTTTTCAGTAAACTAAAACGTATTTTGTGTCTAAAGTCTCAATTAATTAATGATACAATTATTATTATTATTATTATTACTAGCACCGCGTCTTACTACCCGTTCGGGTTTTACGCACTTAAGCTAATGTATAATGGTAGGGTGATTGTGAGATGAAATGAAGGACCTACAGTTTAGCGTGGAATCCGAACCACGGTGGAGACCTGGTATTCCCCACATTCACAAGATGTCTTGTCAGAGGTGAAGGAAGGGTTTGGTAATCAGATAAATCTGTGCCGGGACCGAGGATTGAACCCCGGCCGCCAGCACAGAAGTCTGACACCTTACCCCTAGACCACCAGGTCACCTACAATTTTAATAATAACCAAAAGTTGAAAACTAAAATACTCTGAATTAGACATAAGCTATTCTTTGATAAATAAATGTAAAAAATGTTGACTTAGATGAAGAGGCTAGAACAGGCTTTAAGAACCGGCGAAAAAAACTAACTTAACCTTAGCTTACATTACTTAAATATACCTACAATTGCCCCATGACTTCTTTGGTGCTGAATGATGGCTTTGAAAAGTTACCAGACTAAATTATGTATTCCTACGCCGAACCATATTATCGTAAAAAACATGTGTTTAGCATCTGTCACTTCTGACAGTCAACATTTAGGTATACACCTAAATGTTGACTGTCAGAAGTCAGCTGTGAGCTGTCAGTCAGCACCAAAGAAGCCACGGGGCTACTGTACCTAAAATTACCTTTTATCTTTACCTAACGTAAGCTTAAGTTTATCCATGAGTAGAGCGTATGACACAAAATATTACTATTGTTTGTTTGTTTTGTTTTTATGGTCCACCTCATAGAGACGCTAAAGAGATGGAAAAGAGGAAGCTATAAATTATATGAACCATGCAAAGATGAGCAGAAAGAAAAGTGAACAAACCTTTAGGAAACAGAAACACCCCATTTCAATAGCTCAGGGTTCGATTTCCGATCTCTATATCACCAATAAAACCATAAAACAAGTCTGCGACACCCACTTGAGAGATCGAACAGTATAAGACTTCATTCTCATGTTGGATTGACCTGCTGATGATGGGTGTATCAGGGTTCGAATCTCATCTGGATCTACTGGGGGTGATCTTTCCTAAAATGAGTAGTTATCATATTATGCAGACAACCTGACAGGTAGTAAGACGCGGTGATAAAGAAATACCTGCCACCTGTATCTTCAATCTAATCATGATGATTAGCTAAACGCTTACAAAAATCAAGTCATTATAAATATCAAGATCTTGAATAAGGGGAGATATGGATTACACTAGGCCATTGCTATTCAACCTGAGGTGCGTGTACCAAGGAGTAAACGTGGATAGAATATATCTTATAGGCTACTTAGTATTATATATGTGTAGAATTCATAGCGTTCTATTTAATACAGTGTTTTTAAAAGAACGATCCATTGCGGCCTTTCTAATGGTCAACTGAATCACATGAAGTTTAATGATAATAATAATAATGATAATAATAATAATATTGAATTAAATGTTGTTGATCACATAATTTTAATACAAACATTTGAAATGTAAATGTTTAAATATTAAATATTCGTACTAAGCTGTATTTCTTTCCTCGAGAGACACAAGTTATTTAAGTTATTTAGAAAAGTAAATATGTACTGGTCTCAATTCAAACAAGCTGATAAATTATTTATATTGTAAGGGTTTCAGCTTTGTTTTGTAGAATAGTGCTCCCAACTAATGTAATACTTATATTGAGTGCAAACTGGATAATTCGAACTTGAAGGGACCAGGAAAAAAAAATCATAATTAAATAAGTTTCTTAAAAGGAATTAAAAAGAAACACAGTTATGCTTGCAACAACGCTCAAAAACTTTCTTTTACGTATTTGGACATAATCTGTTCACAATTTATTAAAAAGTCAGAGAGTTTAATCTGTTTTCCTGATTTAAGTCTTTCAGTCATAGTGTATGATTCTAATTGCTCTATTGGCTGGAAAATTGAATCAGTTACATTGTTGTGACTTTCAAAAAAACACCTGAGCTCCATGGATTCTGAAACACTCAGGATAGGTCTTTCGTGAACTACTGAAGAATTATATTCTTCATTAACAAATGCTCCATCCTTAGCCTGGATGTTATTGCTGAGAACTTTGGCCACAATGTCCGCATCAGTATCTTTCCCACACACTGCCACATCCTCATCCCCAATGACGGAGTCCACACAGGAGATAGTAGGATCAGGAGTAACTTCCTCCCAGTTGTCAATTGCTGGCATAGCTTCAGTCACAGTTTCTCCATAATTTTCATTATTGATAAAGCCAACTTTCTTAAAACCTTTCTTAATGTTTTTATTTTTCACTTGGTCCAACGATTGATTACACATTCTTGAGGCTCCAAGAACGTCAAGCAAAATTTCTGAGTATACAAATCTCCAGAAAGAATTTTTTCAACTAACATTAGTCTGTAGAAATATTTTAGGCTCTTAATTATTTCTTGGTCTATAGTTGAATAACCGATGTCATATTTTGTGGGGAAAAAATAAACTTTACATTTTACAAAAGGGGAACTCTGTTATTAGGTGTGCAATGGTCAATAAATAAAAAGATTGTCTGATTAAGTTTGCCAAACTCTTTGTCCATTTTTAAAAGCCATTTTCAAACAAATCACCTGTCATAAATGGTTTTCTATTTGACGCGTATTCCACTGGTTTAGATTTTAAATTTCTGAAGCAACGTGGCCTACCTGATTTTCCAATCATTAACAATAGCAGCTTTTCAATACCATCCATATTTTCTCCAACTAACAATGTTGTTGGATCTTTATTAAGCTTTCCCCCACTGCACCATACACCTATAAATGCAAGAGTTTTGTCACGAGTACACTTGGAAAAATGTCCTGTCTAATCGACATATAAAAAAAGGTTTCTCGATTCTATGTCCTAGATCATTTCTTTCAAGTCTTCCCTCCAACTATCGGCTGAACGCACATCAACAACACCACTTTCACCACATACAGCTTTGAAGGAAATTCTGTTTCGTTGTTTGAGTTCATCCAACCACTCTGCACTCGCTTTGTAGTTTGTCTTTCCAAGTTAAGATGTGAAATGTTCAGCCTTTGCTCTAAGAAGAGGGTCGCTCACTGGGACTTTCTTGTCTCGCGCTTGTTTGAACCACTTCTCTACACAGTTGTTCAGATAAAGGTTTTTCGGTCCTCTTAATCTTTTTCTGTCTTGTCCACTTTCATTTTGATTGTTCAAATTTTTTTGTTTGTTTAGAAAAAAGTGTTTAAAGTGTATTAGGGGGAATTCCGAAGGCCTTTGCATTTTCTGATTTCTTTTTAAAGTAGGAAGTTTGAAGTAGGATAACAATACTGCACAGTACATTACAATTTACGATAAGTTCGAATTAACCAAAACAAAACTTGAATTATCCACAATTTTTTAATATTGTTTTTGTGAAAAGTTCACGGAACCTGATGAAAAGTTCAAATTATAGATGATTTTGAATTCAAGAAATTCAAATTGGTCAGGTTCCACTGTACTAGTTTGATAATGTAAAATGGGAAGTGCAGCAAGTTACTGAGCCATTAATTCAATATCAAATTACTAGCAATCAGCAGCACCATTCGGCGCGAGAACTGTGGAATACACTGAGCACTCAAATACACCCTAAATCTCTCCTTGAGCAGTACCTGGGTGAGTGCTCAAGACTGTTTTAGTACATTATTTGGGATTTATTTTATTTTATATGTATATTATAGAATATGTATAGCCTGAGTTATGTACCAACAGCTTTTGGAGGGCTGACCTGGGTGGTCTTGGGGTAAAGTGCTCGCCTCAAGAGATGTTGTTCGTGGGTTCAAACACAACTGGGGTTAACTGATTGTTCTTGCTTGAGAAAAGTCCGTAGCACGACTTCCTTTGGATGGTAAATAAAGCCGTTGGTGGAAGATAAGTGAAAATGCCTTTCCCGGAAAAATGTATAGGCCCTTTTGCACTCGGCCACAGAAATTATCGTGTGCTGATATAATCAGTCAGATCAGTGTGTATTAAATACCTCAAAAAATAAATAGCTCTGGAGGTACAGAGCAGAAGAAAAATTATGACTGGGGATACTAGAAAAAAAAACTAGCACCTATAATTTATTAACTATAGAACTAAATAAAATAAATTATAAAAAAAAGCGTATTATTTTTTTTATAAAAGTCATTTTTAAACTGAAAAGTTCTATACGATAACTTAAATAGGTTAATAATAGAACAGGACTGAGGTGTCTAAGAGGTTTCATGTATAAATCTATATGACTTGCGGTGCCTCTCTTTTTTTTATCTATGATAGGATTTTACGTAAATAATAAGGTAAAGACCAACTTTAATAGAAAAACCTTTAGATAAAATCTGACATCTAGAAAATTTACTTTATCTACTTTCACGTATTTATACGTCATGCCACATGATATTCAAATATAATTTTTGATGGCTATTATCCATATATGTAGTATTAAATCTAATAACACAGGAACATATTAACAATGTTAATCATAAAAAAATATCCTTTTATTTTATTAAAGGTTTTTCTTAGGAAAATTGGACTACACAATCTGAACTACAACCAACATAAAACCATTGTATTATTTATGTTTTTAATGATAGTTTTTCCAAGGACAAATGACAAAATTATCTTTTGTTACCATAATATTCTGTACAAAACACAAAAATAAATCCACACAGACCGTGGTACTTTTTCCATAAATTGTTATGTAATTTAATATTCCTTGATATTGTGGCTCTAAATGAGAAAGGGGGGGAGAGGGAGTGATGGTGCCCCATTTAACCTCTAATAATCCCCTCCCTGATCCCTTCCTGACCAATAGATAGCCAGCTTCCAAAGCCCCAACTGATACGTTCTACCTCATTCCAATCAGACAAATTAGTTTCTGTCCCGCCCTATGTTTCACCCCGATTCTGCTATTTAATCATGTCAATACAAACCATGGCTCTTATTTTTTATGCATTGCTTACAAAGTAGGGGTATCAGTTGAAAAACGAGCTAAGGTTCATGTTTATAATGAATTCAATCTTACTCATTCCTACCAAATTGGCGTAATTAATATTTATATGAACCACTTCTGGGGCCAAATGTTCTAAGGTGCTAGTCTCGCAGTGGACTAGACTGCCGATAGCGGGGATATAGAGGTTCGAATCTCGGTCGGGTGTATTGAGGGTGGTTTTACCAATATTGCTTTTCACTCTCCCTTCACGCAAGTGTGGGTATCCTTCCAATACATATAACTTTCATAATTGGTAAAAAAAACTTTCGTAATTACTACATAAGTGTATAGCCCTAATGGGTAGTAAGACGTGTTGAAAAAAATATCAGCTAGACCCACTACGCTGGTCCAATGTTCTAAGGCGTCGATCTTGCAGTAGCCTGGACTGCCGATGACAGATAGATCCGGGTTTGGATCCCGCTTGGGTGTATTGAGGGCGTTTATTCCTAAATGGCTTTCCACACTCCCTCACACGAAAATATGGATACAATTACTCTAAATTAAATAATCCTCGCTCCTAACACATTGGTGCAATGAGAACATTGCTAAGATAGATCGTAACACTTGGAGGTAAAAAAAAAGGCTGCATAATATTATTTCCCGTGTAACGTATCTTATTCCGCTATTTGTGAGAAGGTGTAATCTCATGTGTATTTGTTTTTAATTTACCATCACCAGTGAACATGCAGTCCAAGACGTCAAGCTCACAGTAAACGGGATTGCCTGCAGTGAGAAGGTTGAGTTTTGAATCCAAAGGGAGGTGGAGTTTCCAAACTTCTTTTTATGGTTACATCCAGATCGGGAACCAGGCAAAAACCGTCCAATTTGCAATAAATACATATATATTTAAAATAATGTAACTTAGTAACAATTAATATTCAAAACAAAAAAAGTGTATATTTTCTCTATTCGAGTATATAACTTAATGTCAAGGTTTTAAAAATATTTCCTAGAATAGTTTTAATATTTATACTGATTTAATAAAGTTTGTAATTAATATATTGGTAAATGATAGTTGTTGAAATAACGGAATATTTTATTTGCTAGATTCAAAAAGTTTGTAAGCGCTCTGTAATCTTAGGCGTATAAACTTGTTAAACAATACGGACTGGTTCACACCCCCAAACTTCCTAACCACTGCAACAGTTCCCAAGGGCGCAGCTTAAAAGTTTTCTTCTTCTAGCTCCCTCACATTGAGACTAATACGGGTAACTATAGTTTTAAAAAAATGGTTGAAAATAAGTTCCTCTGCCGTGGTTTGTTGTCCTTTTTAAATGGAAAGTGGGTTTACCATGATTATCGGGGAGATTTTAAACTGCGAGGACTCACGTTCATTTGGAGAAAATCTCCTACCAGGATTCTCACAAACCTTTCATGAGTCTTGCTTTTGTGTTTTGAAGATAATTTTGTTTTTTTATCAAGCTCTAAAAAGATATTTAAATGATGAAATAGGTTCAGGTCATGTCTAAGATTATTTATTGATACACGTGTATGTTATTAAAAATACTTAGCACCGCGTCTTACTACCTGTTCTGGATATACGCCTAAGTACTAATTACGCTAATGGGTTAGGAATTTGGAAGGTTGAAGATAGAGGAAGTGAACCCACATTTGTGTGGAGGTAGAGTGGAAAGTCATTTAGGAAAAATCATCCCTAGTTCATCCAAGCGAGTTTCGAACCTCAATATCCCCGTCCTTGTCAGTCGAGCTCAACACGAAACAAGCACGTTAGATAACTACGCCACCGAAGCTAGTCCGTATGTTAACTGATTTTAATAATATGAAACAGCATAACATAATATAATTGTATACTTCAATTAATTATTCATTGTGTTAACAAATGAGAAACACAAAAGTTAGGTTGGTATTAGAAATAATATTTATTTTCAACTGTGTTTTACTACCCGTCCAGGATAGGTGCAAACATAGGGCCCACGCTGCTGCTCGCCTCTAGGCATCTCTGCAAGTCTATCCCCGCACCGCACGCCTCTCGGGCAACCCGAGCCTTGCTGCATGCTTCTTAGTGCCACTGCCTTATGTCTCTCAACACTGCTGCACGTCACTACACTCCTCTCGGGCAACTCGAGCCTCGCTGCATGCTTCTTAGTGCCACTGCCTTATGTCTCTCAACACTGCTGCACGTCACTACACTCCTCTCAGCACTATACAGGACTATTCCACCGCTGCATGCTTCTTAGTGCCACTGCCTTATGTCTCTCAACACTGCTGCACGTCACTACACGCCTCTCAGCACTATACATGACTATTCGCACCACTGAAAGCCTCTCCTTATCACAGCATGCCACTCAACGCCTCTTTATGTCTCTAAAGCGATTGCGTGCTGCTTCACCATGTATCACTCCCACCGCGAGCACGCATGCGACCCTAGCTATCTCTGTGTTCCCGACAAGTGTCGGACGAGGAAAGTGTTATTGTATCCAGGTTATGTGAAGCAGAAAAACGAGTGAAACATCCCCCGCGTTTCTGGATAGATAATATATGTCAGCAGAGAGAAACAGAAGGGAAATTGGCCTCTTTGTTTAAACTCAACGTTCAATTCGTACTTCAGAACAAGTTGAGCTATTAACTATTACAGCTAAACACCTTAAAAAAATAAACACATTATTGAAAATACAGGTACGACAGAGACTGAAACATGATGAGTATCTCGGATTTGATGCCCGGCTACTTCTAACGAAGAAAATAAACATTTTTAATATGAGTCCTTATATCCAATTATTAAGTATTAGGGGGGACCTGGTGGTCTAGGGGTAAGGTGTCAGACTTCTGTGCTGGCAGCCGGGGTTCAATCCTCGGTCCCGGCACAGATTTATCTGATTACCAAACCCTTCCTTCACCTCTGACAAGACATCTTGTGAATGTGGGGAATGCCAGGCCTCCACCGTGGTTCGGATTCCACGTTAAACTGTAGGTCCTCCATTTCATCTCACAATCACCCTAACATTACACATTAGCGTAAGTGCGTATAACCCGAACGGGTAGTAAGACGCGGTGCTAATAATAATAATAATATTAAGTATTAGGAGTTAGAACTGGATGTTTGGGGATTATTGGATTTATTGTTCTATGCTAAGCTAGTTTGTAATAATAATTGCGTTTAAAATTTTGATTTTAATATCTACCAAAAGTGAATAAATAAGATTAATCCCTCACCTTAAAGGAGGGTGTCTGTAACTTTTTCTTCTTCAAAAAACCACCTACTTTCATCCGTATCAATGACGATAAAATTTACGAAAAAGAAAATGTCTTGTGTTAGTAATAGCCAATTAAAAACAGAAGGAGGGATGGAACTTATTTTCAAGTGCCATTCTTAATGATGATGATAAAAATAATAATATTAATTTTAATACCAATAATAACATAATTCAAAGTTTACCTACCAATCTCTAAAAGTAAAAATTAAAATAGAACGCTTAATCTTAGTTATAATATTATATAGAGTGTTTAAAAGTCAACTTACAACTTTGTCAGAAACATCTTACTTTTAAGATTAAATTGTATGTCTAAACTTTCTTAATTTTTTGTCTGAAAAATTTTACTTGTATAAATTAATAATCACATGATTTTTTGGTAATCATTGTAAATTTTGATTAGAATAATCTTAGGGTCAATAAATAATTGTATTATGTTTTCTCAACTCTTATTAATTGTGATTACAAAATATTAGCTATAAGTTTTAAAATATTCTTAAATTTTAGCTGAAAATATCATAATTGTAAAATAGAATTGTTTTATATGTTTTAAAATCTTATTAAATTTTGGTCAGAAAAATCTTATTCACGAGAAAGAATTATTGTACAATGTGTGTTAGTCTATTTTTTAACTTTATTTGGAAAAGATTTAAGAAAGAATTTTAGGAACTATTTTAACATATTTTTAAATTTAGGTAGAAAAAAAGTTATTTGCGATGTTAAATTATTGTTTTATAATTTATTTCTTGTTTGGGCAAGCAGAATACCAAGAAAACGCCATAAGAAGCTAAGTTGGACTAATCCCTGTCTTTTAAACCATTACATTCCCAAATTCCCTCGGTGGATTCTGTCGTTGTCGTGTCGTTAATTTCTGTCGGTTTAACTTGTCAAGTTTTTGTTCTGTTTTTGCTCAACTATGTAACATGTCACGTAATCTGGATGTTCACCAAAAAGTAGGACGTCATGGTCGTTTTAGTTTTGTGACAAAGTGCAATCTAAAAACATTTGAAAAGGTATTTTTAAGTGCCCCCACTTGGATATTTGATAGTGATATTTAGCGACGGTAGAGGACATTCATTTCAATAGAGATGCCGATCTTAAGGCTTCAGACAGTTTAGTCTCGCTTAAATAGCACAGCTGACTGTTCTATTTGTGTACTAACGTTAAAGGGCCGGTGTTACCGCCATATTGTAAACAATATAACGTTATTAACATAAATAACATCAAAGAACTTCATTTTTTACATTCTCCAATATATTAAACGAAAGTAAAATAATAGTAATGATCTGTAACAATTTTAGATTCCTTGTACTTAATATTATGTTGTGAGAATTTTATGACTCGTGACTCTTTCTTATAAGCATGAGATCTCATTCAAAATTAATTAGATGTCTAAGTTCTGTGTGTTATTTGCTTACCGCATAAACGTCATATTATATTCAGTTCATGCATTTTGCCTATTTTACCCACTAAATTAATTAATTAATGGCACTAGGAACTCGAAAGTTAATTTCCGCATCTACAAAAGTACGCCACCTATTCTTATGTTGAGCTAGCTATCCATTCCACCTCATTACATCCTATCCCTGTTTTGAGCTAGCTATCCATTCCACCTCATTACATCCTATCCCTGTTTTGAGCTAGCTATCCATTCCACCTCATTACATCCTATCCCTATCTTGAGCTAGTTCTATCCAGTCCACCTCATTACACCCTATCTCGTTCAAGTCCATTCTAATGCTATCCTCCTATCTACGACTAGGTCTTCCCAATATACTCTTACCATTGTGTTTGTGAGTCAATAACATGAACATTGTTCTAGATTTTCTTATTCGTGCTGCATTTCTGCCTACCATAATCTACGAGACTTGATTAATTAACAATGTCCTGTGATTAGTACAGGGTATGCAACAAATCATTATGTATCCTCCTCTACTCTCTGATATCTTAATCCCCTTGGGATAAAATATCTTCCTTAGCATTTTCGAGCACCCTAAATCTATTTTCGTCATATAAGTTGAGATATCACGTTTCACACCATAAACTATTGTTTTGTATATTCTGAGTCTTACATTCATTTACAGCATTTAGTCCATTTTACCAATATAAATATTAAAACAAATTGAGATTTATTTTGTTGGTTTTGTTATTGAATTGAAATAAAATTATTATGTAGGGGAACACTTTAACCATGATGATCTGCACTATAATAATAGCCAGTTACTATTTCCAGAATAAAAATCTCCAATCCTAGAATAACTAAGAAGCAGACATTTTGTAAACAGGTAGCCCCTAGTCCAAAAGGGTGTAGGAATATTTGCTGATGGAAACTTCCCTAGGGCCCCCCAAAATGTGTTGAGGGGTTTTCCAGAAAAACAAAGTCACAATACCTTAAGAGTCCAGTAAATCTAGTAAGCTGAAATTTTTCCAGGCAGGTAATCACTAATATAAAATGTTGCAAATTATACTTGTTGACATAAAATTTCCCAAAATAGGCTGAGGAGGGGTTCTCACAAACTTAAAGTCAAAATACTGTTGAGGCTCAGTAGACCTAGGAAGATAAAATTGTTCAGCTAGGTAGACACTAGCTAAAACGGGTTCACTAACACATCATGGTCTAAAATTCCAATACGGTGCCCCAAAATAATTTTTTGGAACACGGGTATTTACTAAAAAGCAAACAATTACATAGGTAAAATGTTGTTTATCATGAAATCTTCAATTTAGGAGAAGTTTCACACTTTCATTGTAGTAAGTATTTGATCTAACCTACTATAGAGTATTTCATTTAAATGCACCGGTTGGATTTTAGGATTGCTGAAAAATTATTACAATTTGAAATCATTGTTCAACAAATCCCTTTGGGATGTATCACACCCCAGAAATGAGGCTGTTTTTTTTTTTAAATGGGAATAATCATAGTTTTTATACTAATACAAGCTATTTATCAAAACAAGATTACAAAGCTGTTTTTCGAAGGGGGTTGCATATTAACTTGACGCACCTAAGCGGTCTAAACTTACATACCAATGTACAAAATATAAATAAAGGGAACAAAGTGAGCAGGTCATCCTGCAAGACCTATTGTTTATCTATTGATAACACTTCCCCTCTTCCTCTGACGAGTTTAAACGCTCACTCTACTATTTGCTGCTTGAAAACATTGACCTGTTTTTTAAAATTACCTTTTTATTGTTTATTATTCTAGATAGATCTATGGTATCACTTACTTTTTTAATTTACATCCTGTTAGTGATATTCCTACAGGTCGTCTTCATGACCAGGCTAAATAGCCTAGTTTGTAGATTATTTATAAAAAATACGTTAAGAAAAAAATTACTTATTTATAAAAATAATAACTTTGTGACATTGTAAAACTATTTTTATAATTATTTAAGAATTTATGATTTTAGTTTCAACGTTATATTTTTAAAACTCTTTAAATAAAATGTAGTTTCACCAACTTGGGGAATCCTATCTTGAGCCGTCATGGCGTCACAGATGGGCAACGTCCAACTCATTTGTTTAAACCTACAGTATTAACTAAAACACGAACATAATATAAGCATATATGGTATTAATAGTGCATTATAATGTGTATATGTATTCAAAAGTAAATATTTAATATTTAGAACAATTAAAAAGGAGAAGGTTTAAATAAAATATTTCATAGAAAACTATATTTTCTAATTATCTGGCAGAGAAATTTAAAAAGAAATTGGATGAATTCCCCCTTTCACACTGATGGATTAACGGCCTGGGGCTGGGTGTTTTGTCTATTCTAGATTTAAGTTACTTTTTGAGTCGTGTGCTGATATATTCATTCCGTTTAGGAATTACACGTTAAATACTTTACTTTGAATTAAATTAAAATAATTTTTCAGAAAATATTACAAAAATTAATTAAAACAATAAAAAATATCAGTTTTTCAAATATTGTTTTATAAAAATGTTGTTTTAATTTTTTAGTAAATATAAACACAGAAAATATGTATCACATATTTTTAAAGTGGCAAAGTTATGGATTTTAAAATGTTCCGTGTTTTAGAAAGGAAAGGGTGCCCGGTATTCTGCAACACCGTATTTTTTAAAACAATTTTCCAAAATAAGCACGAAATGAACGTCAGATTGGTTTGATAGTGTCGTGAATCCAGTTTTATATTTAGCGAACAGCTTCTAACGCGGGAAGAAATATTACTCCAAGATTGAATTCCCTGTGCGACTGATAGGCATCCCAAATTTGGCTCAAGGCATCGATTCCAACCTTTTTTTCTCTTTTGTTTTTCTCTTCCTACATTACCGAAGATGAGGGTGAATATAAAATACGTCATGACTTGAATATAAATGGATCATATAAATCGTTGTATAACATTTACCAAGATGTGCATCGTCTTTTGGCTTCAAGCCACCTATTTCCTTTAATAAAATGAGTTTGCTTGTATTCCTTGATAGATTTAATGATCGAGTCTGAAGATTAAATAAATTTGATAAAAATTCAAATTTAATTTGAATAAAAGATAGAATGTGATGAACATCAGGAACTAACTTTGAAATTTTGTATCAAATCATTTTTCTCCTTTTACGTGGCATTCCATTAAAATTTTCACATTTTAAGAATAATACAACAAAACCTAGTCAAATGTATCAATTTGGGATAAAAATGTTATGCTCTCTTTATATTGTATGAAGATTATAGTTAGAGAGACCGTATTGTGCTGTTGTTTGCAGTACAGTACAGGTCTGGTGGTAGTACACATATAGGTACTGCTTTTTAACAACGTAATTCCAAAAGTAGATATTTTTGGAATTAGAGAAAATAATATTTTGAATCAAACAGGGCTAGTTAAATGAATATCTTCTTTAAGTTTTATTTCTTTGAGAAATTTTATTTACAATTTATATATGCCAAAGGTTATGTATGTACAAATATAATCTGTATTCAAACTACTATTTAATGTCTAATGCATACTATACTTATGTTACACATATCAGAATTATCCATTAAAATGTAGGGAAAATACCAAGGTTTGATTAATTAATTAATTAATTACTTGTTATTACATATTAACTGCATCCAAGATTACAGTTGTTTTACTTTTAATGTTATATAATAATATTATAGCTTTGTTACTGAGGTGATGTGTTGAAGTAATTATTAACTAACTCCCTAAATTCATTTCTAACCAATAATGAAAGTCAGAAAAATGATAAAAACATAAATATTTATATGTTTTTGTTCGGACAGAGTTGACAATCATATTTTTAAACTTAGTGTTACCTTGACTTATTAATGAAAAGGGAGTTTGTATTTCAACTGTTTTACCTTTTCTTCTGTTATTTTTCCTCAAGCTACATTATCTATACTTTCTTTTTAGCTTAAACTGTGACACAACAGATCTCATCCCTGATTGTTTAGTAATAATAATTTCATAGTATTTTTAAGTGTAAATATTATTCAAATACGAGCACATGGAGCTTGGATGTTTAGCAAAAAATGCGATATTTCTCTAACGTTCATTATATAGAAAACAAACATTGCGTATGAACGTTCAAGGAATTTAAGAGGAAGTTAATGAGTGGAGTAGTTGATACTCAATAGATTAAACAAATAATTTCCTTTAAGATTATTCTCTCATATTCATACTATACCGAATAATTACGCTGAGAAAAGCTTACGCAATTAATTGATCTCTCTAGAATAAAATACTTACGATGATGCTAAGATTTTGTAACCAACATTTTATGCGTGAATTGTTTTTTTTATCTATTTAAACAATTAACTTGAAATGATTGCTAAGCAAGATCTCATTAACCACTGGACGAATTTTCATACAGTATATAACTTCAATATACCACAGATTATCTAAAGTCGTAAATAAGAAAACATTACAATATTATTATTCTATAAATGTAAACCGTATAATTTAAAAACATACATTAACTCAAATTCGAGTCTGTGTGTTTATGATTGAATAGATTGATCATCAAAATACGATATTTCAAAAACAAAATAAGACCAATATTTTAGTAATAAATAAAGATAGATTACAAGAGGGAAAATATTTAGCCGGTAAATAAAATGAATCGTATAAAAGAGATATATGATATATAAAAAGGGGCAAAGCTTTTCTATAAAGGTCGTAAGTTTATTTTAATGTTAGTGTATAATAACATATTCTGTTAGTTCCATGCTTGTTTTTGAGAATGGAACATTTTTAACGGACTTTATAAATAAAGGAATGTTCTCAATTCGACCTGTATTTATCATTGTTTGTTTTAGTTCTGTATCCGCATAACTAAAGAATGGCTCAAACTATATGAATAGACTTACAACATTTATTAAATGATTGATAATTTTTTAGTCTAAGAATTTGTTTGCCTAAAGATTTAGAATAATTTCCTAATTTTATCGTTTTGTAAGGAACCTATTTGTTTTATATTGACTAACACGCTTTTGTTTTAAAATTAACCGTCTTGAGTGGAAGTGGGGAGGGGGTTATTATCTCTAACATTTTCATTGATATATAAAATATAATACCATATTATTTTGTCTAGGATTTAATTATTGAAAGAGTAAAATGTAAATAAAGTTATAAAAGTGTTTTTATTACAATTCATTTACAAAGGAAGATCCCCAATTATATTTATTTTTAAAAGAAAGTTTGTTTACTGAGAGAGTAAAACTAGATTCCTATAAAATAATAAAAGTTAAAAGCAATTCCAATAATCCCTTGTACACTCTCAAGCTAGTTTGTAGCTCATAAAATTCGTATTTAGAAATTGAATGCCAAGCAATCCAATAAAAGTATAGTGGAGTGAGATTATTTGTATTTCCACCTTTCTGTTCTTAGTTAATAAGACAATCTGCCTGTTTTTTAATACCAAGTCTTACTACCTGTTCAGTAGGTATATACTGGTATGTTTAGTTTCAAGGATGGATACCCACGTGGAGAGAGGTCGGGAAACCAGTATTTTAAGAAACACCCCAGTATATCCAGCTGGAATTCAAGCCATGACCTTCCAAACTAGACTAGACGAGACTGACGCCATTTCTCGGGTGTTTACTGGACCAGTTAATGAAGTAATCCTTTCAAAATAAATGGCTCATAATATTCTCTTCCCAATATAGGTACAGTTTCGGAGGGGNGAGGGTCAGTTCGATAAATCTCACACTAAACGGCTGTTATCGAGTTCTCGAAATGACGTCATGACGATGGTGCAACTACGTCACAAGTTATCGATCAACAATTAATGGAATCACTCTCGTCAAATGACCTCCTCCTCCCCTCCCCACGCCTACCTACTAGGCCTGTATAAATGGGGTTAAAGTCGACTGAATGCAATCGAAATTGACTTAAAGCGATATAGTTTTCTTGAAAAGGTATTGGTTTTGTCTACACTGTCAACATAAAATAGGATGAATAAACAAAATTATATTAAATATTATCTTTCTTTGTTCTCTTGCGGCGTCTTAATACCCGTCCGAGCTATCAGCATTCAACTAGAATGATGGCTTAGGGGTGAGTTATTTAGAATTCATAGGAAATGTTCCAAAATTTGGGGGGAGGGAGGTAAATCTGGAAACTGTTCAAGCAAAGCCACACTCTGTATCCAGACCGGGTTTGAACCCTGATCTTTTCATCACAGGCCAACCAGACTAGAGGGCCATGAAGCTTAGCTAGCGTAGCCACGGATGTGGTTTGAATTTAATCAAATTCAGTTTTTATTAAGAAGCAAGGAAGTTCTTATATGAGAACAAAATATATATTGTCAATATATTTATATAACGTTAAGCAATCCAATAAAAGTACAGGATTATTATAATAAAAGAAATAGACAGATTCAAAATTTTATAAAACCAAAACTGTGTAAGATATCTGGATCCACTTTGCACCATGTTGTTGAGAAACTGTGGAAGTTTAGTGAATTAGTTTTTTGGTTGGCACCACTGAAGTTGATTGTTACGTAAGCAACAATTAGCTAGGATAGCTGCCAATGCTTTTGAAAGGGCATATCGTGTACTTGAATTAACCAAAACGAGTTCTGTTACTGTTGTGTAACGCCATTTTAGAGCACGTTTTGGAAAAACCGCCACCAGCTAGACAGTCTATTTTTGATTGGCCAAATCAATGTATGACAATAGGATGTTTGTGTAGGGGTAAAGGTCCAGGTAGACCATGTTCGTTACCAATGCAACCCGCACAAATCGACAACAATGAGTTTGGTGATAACTATTCCACAACCAACTGTTTGGAAAATTTTGCGGTAGTGACTGAGAACTACTCCTTTCAAACGGCAGCTATTATAATTTTTAAGTGGTCAAGAAAAACTGAATCTTAGTGATTTTTGCATTGAAATTCAGAAGCATTTGAAGAAGGTTTTAATAAGCGGCTAATTTTCAGTGATGAGTCAACATTTCACATCAGTGGAAAAGTAAACAAACAAAATGTTTGAATATGGGAGAGACTGATCGTCCTAAAGCAACAGTAGAGATTGTGAGGTACTCTCCAAATATTAACGTGTTTTGTGCTATGTCCCGCACCAAGGTGTTCTTCTTTCAAGAAAATACTGTAACAGGTTCTTCTTATCGACATGCTAATCAAACAGTTGATGCCAAACTACATGAATTATTATTATTATTAGCACCGCGTCTTACTAGCCGTTCGGGTTATACGCACTTACGCTAATGTGTAGTGGTAGGGTGATTGTGAGATGAAATGAAGGACCTACAGTTTAACATGGAATCCGAACCACGGTGGAGGCCTGGCATTCCTCACATTCACAAGATGTCTTGTCAGAGGTGAAGGAAGGGTTTGGTAATCAGATAAATCTTTGCCGGTACTGAGGATCGAACCCCGGCCGCCAGCATAGAAGTCTGACACCTTAACTACATGAAGACCATGACAACTAAATGTTTCAAAAATATAGAGGACCTCTTCACTGACATCAAGAGGTTAGAAACATTACCACAGCGCTGGATTGGCAGTGCAACAGACGACAGCAAGTCCTGATATAACACCCTGTGACTTTTCTGGAGACGTGTAAAGGACAGAGCTATCGTCCCTCCACTTCCGGTTGATCTAGAGGAGCTAAGACGACGCATCACAGCAGCTGTGCCAAGTGTTGATAGCCAAATGTTGCAATGGGTGTGGGAAGAACTTGACTATCACCTTGATACATGACGTGTAACAAAGGGTGCACACATTGAACATTTGTAAGGTGCTAAAAAAACCTCTAGAATTTCCCTACAATACTATGTAATTTGATTGTTGATAACTTAAATCGTTTTGGTTTTATAAAATACTAGCTGACCCGGCAAACGTTGTTTTGCCATATAAATAATTTTTAAGTAATTTCTAGTGTAGACAAGAAATAGCTTACTTATTGTAAGTGTGTAAGAATGTGGTATATGCGTGAAATAGGCATGGAGCGCTGTGAACGATGAGGGAATATAAAAATAACAAAAGGCAAACATTATTTTTAAGTTATTATAATTTATTCCTTAAAATTATATATCATTAATTAATCAATTACGACAGTAACACTAACAAACAATATCAATCTCTTAATGCCATAGCGTGAACAATATTTTTTGTTAGTCCATCTTTAGCTAACACAAACAAACTGGATGGTTTACCCACTCGAGAGCATGCCACGTATAATTGTCCGTGTGAAAAACATGGTGTTCTCAAATCTAAGCCACAAATAGACAT
>CABEEJ010002857.1:79965-98150 GCA_901482245.1 Timema douglasi
TATCACTAAGGGGTATGAAAAATAGATGTTGGCCGATTCTCAGACCTACTCAATATGCTCACAAAATTTCATGAGAATCGGTCAAGCCGTTTCGGAGGAGTACGGGAACGAACATTGTTACACGAGAATTTTATATATAAGAAGATTGAATCTGTGAATGTGGGGAATGCCAGGCCTCCACCGTGGTTCGGATCCCACGTTAAACTGTAGGTCCTTCATTTCATCTCACAATCGCCCTACCATTACACATTAGCGTAAGTGCGTATAACCCGAACGGGTAGTAAGACGCGGTGCTAATAATAATAATAATAATAATAATAAAGATTGAATCTGTCTATTTATTTTGTAATAACCCTGTATATTACCGAGAGAGTATATTCTTCTTTGAGTTTTTGTGCCCTTGGTTAAATATAACTTGCTTCGGGGGCCAAATAGTCTAAGGCGTCCCTCTTGTGCTAGACTGGCCCTCAGATGATGGTGAAATCGAGGTTCAAATCCCGGTCAGGCCTACAGAGAGTAGTTTCCCACTCTTGTTCTACGTAAATGCGAGTAAATAATCTCTAAAATTCCTTTTTCCTCATCCCTACCCCACTAGATTAATTACCATATTTGAGTGTAACCTGAACAGGTAGTAAGACGTGACGCACGCACAAAAGATCCCGAACCTTTCCATACTCCGTACTCTGTACTCCCTTAAGCCAATAATATTTCACCGTGACCCCCCCCCCCAATCTTTCCCGATATCGTCATAATCATCATCATCAGCCACTGGCCGGGTCTGTTAGTATAATAAGGCTATCCATCGTCTACTTTCTTCTCACCACCTCTCTCCCTCCACCTTGGCCCAGTCCTCTCCTCTCTCCTCCACACTCCTCCTTACTCTCTTCATCAATCTGTCTCTTAGTCTTCCTACCATCCACCACCATATCCAACATCCTCCTGGTCATCCTTTCTCTCTCCACTCTTCTCACATGGCCATACCTCCTTAGTCGTGCCTTCTTTCCTGTCCTGGACTGTCTCTTCCTGTGCTATTCCTCTTTCTCTCTCATTTCCCATTCTGTATAATCTTGTCACACCGATCCTGCTTCTCAGACATCTCAATTCCCTCCCCTCCATCGTGGTTCTATCCTGTTCCTTCATAACCCGCCCGCCATACGGTGAGTAATTAAAAATATACATACACATTTCTAGTACTCTACGTAGACCATTTCATATTATTATAAGAAATAATGTTTAGTGCAACAGGAAATGAAGAAAACGACAGCAAATTTTGATTAGTTAATTTCTTTACATGGTGTAAAAATAAAAATAAAACTAACTTAAAAATGTATATTTGTTTTGTGTACCCGTACCGAAGGGTTGTTTATATGAATTTAACATACATCTTGTGGCAAGAGTGTGATTAATCTAATTTTGAGAATATTTTATGCATATTAAAAGTTTATTACAATTGTATATAAGCGGAAACGCTTCCACCATCACTGGTGATCACGCAGACTAAGGTTAGGATTCATTCCGTAACTAATATTTTAGATTTACGATGATTAGGAGGTCGAGGTTCGAATCTCGGTCGGTTGTACTGAGGATTTTTCCCAATATCTATTCACGAAAATTTGGGTCCACTTCGTTTAAATTAAACCTTTCTCCTCCCTAACTCATTAGTGTAGTTATCATATATGTGTATATCCTTAATATACAGTAAGATGCTGTTATAAAAAATATATACTTGGCTCTTAGAGAGTATTAATAAAAAATATGGCAAATCTTATAATTGAAATATTTTTTTAACAAAATATGAATTGTAACCTTAATTCTCTTATGAAAATATACTATTATATTCATGAAATATTTTACAACTCACCTTGAATGCCATTTCAATATTACATTTATTGAAATTGAGGGCTTAGCCTCTACTGCGGCATTTTTAACCGGTGTGTCGCAAGAGATTGAGGAAGCCAAAAATAAGCGAGATAATTTTTACGGAAAAAATAAACCCGTGCAAAAGTTTCGCCCATTGAACCTTCCCCTCCCCAAAATATTACTCTTTTGTTGGGTTGTTGAAATTAAATACTCAGTGATGTGTATACACAAAATAGCAAAGAGAGTTTATTTTGGTAACTGGTGTAAAATATTGTAATATTTTTCTTTTAAATCAAATTTTAAACAAACAATGTGTTTTAACGTAAACTGGGTATACTATATCAGAAGTTGGTAAAAAATCCTACCCACTGATACCTTATTCATCGCTGTAGGCTTTGTATTACTTGAGAAAAAGGGATGTTGACAACAGAAATAATATATAGGATTTTAAATATTATTTATAGTCATTATTGTAAAATATTTTAGAATTTGAAATTTTAAACATAATCTTAATAATCTTTATTTTGATGGTAAAATCTACCCTTAATAAACGTTTGGTGGGCCCCGACAATTATAGCGCTTTGTTCAGCGTGCACTGAGTTTAAAAAAACTCTAAAATATTCGCAACCATCCCTTAGAGACAGGGATCCATTTTATCTCTATTATTAATCTTGAGATGAAAGGAGAATAAAATTCATTTAAAACCATCGTTATACACCTGTTGATCCACGCTTCAGACATTGGGTCAATATTTAAACTTTTGATTCAAACATTTTAGAAAACATTCTAAACAAGTTAAAAGTAAGGAGGTGATATAAATTAAAAGTTAAGACTTAGAAATATTGCTCAAAAATATAAAAAAAAGAGTTTATTAATTAATTATTTAAGATAGTTAATTTAATCAATTGAAATTGTAAATCGAAATGTATAATTATCTTTAATTATGGTATAAATTATGGTGTCAAATTATGGACACTAAACATTATTCATTTTATGTTTCCTGTTCATAATTTGACAATATTTTTGTACCATGGAGATGATTACTCAAAACTCTTAATATATGTGAAACGAAATAATATAAACTATCAAACCCGAACAAAAATTGCGTTATACTTACATTAAACATTTATTGTACTCTTGGTTTTAAATTTTATGGTTTTCCTTTTAAATAATTAAAGTCGTCACTCTTATATTTTGAATAAAAAAGGATCGATATTGGGCCGCTAGGGTCAATACTTCATATTAAAACTTCGTATTCTGATTAAAAAATTTAACATTTTATTAGGGGCTGCATATCTTATGATTATATCATTTTTATTATTTTTTTCATTCATAAATTTAGTCCAATTAAAAAGGTAAATATTTACTATTTATTCTAGAATGATAGAGATAGATGATTGCTGTACAGACATTTTCTCTATGATGTTGAAGGAAGAATAACATAAATTTTTTGAGAGACTTACTTATCTACTTACTCCATGGCATTAGAGGATTATTGAATTTAAACCTAAGTAATAAACCCATACAACTAAAGCTCACAAGATTGTATTAATATATTTGCCAATATCTCAGAAACTATTGGTTATAATAGTTTTTAATTTTAATAGTGCTACAATTTTGCAACAATAAGATATTTGGTATCATAAATAGTTGCGAAGATAAGGAAATGTCCACTTCTGTAAAGTATCTTAAAAGTAATTTTCATAGGAAAATTAAAATAGCTATTAGGTTTATAATCTTATTCAACGTATGGATACGAATTTTAAACAAAATTGTTATAGCCAATTTTGAAAAATGGATTCATTCTATTTTCGCCCTTTATTAAACTACACTTAATTTTAAGTTTAGACATACATAGACATACGACACTGCAAAATCAACTTTTAGGTTTCGGGTGTTCATTAAACTTCGACATTATTATTATTATTATTATTATTATTATTAGCACCAAGTCTTAAAACCCTTTCGGGTTTTACGCATAACATCGACATTAATCTACATATCGGATTATTTTTTCTTTACAGTCGCAATAATTGACCTTCAGTGTTTTAAAATTTTAAAAATATATATTATAATTGCGTTTAGCTAGAAAATTATTGGTGTTATTTAAATATGTTTCAAATAAAATACTTGAATTATAAATAGACCTACATATTTTTATGGATAAGTAATTTCATATCTAAACTAGTTTCGGAGATGTGATAGAAAATGAGGATTTACGCATTACTCGTATATCGTAACCCTTAAAATTATTTTGCCGTAAAAATGAGAGTGGCCAATTTGTTTATAATAACGATCAATGTTTATAAATGAAATTTAATCAAAATCGTTTGATCCAACTTTGATAAAATTGATTTTTCTCTTTTTACACTTCGGTAAGTGGCCCTTAATTCTAGGGTTGGATAACCAATTCCAAAAACCCTTTGAGGCAACCCTATAAAAACCCTAGATATTAAGTTTCATCCCGATCATCAAAATGTTTAGGCTCTACTCTAAGGTACATACCGACAGACGGACAGACCAAGAGACAGACAAACATACAGACATTTTAAAACCACTTTTTTGGATTCGGTGGCTCATGAAACGTCGAAATTCATAAAAATCTTGAGTTAGATTTTTTTTGACAATCACAATACTTTCTCTACCTGTAAGATAGCGAGAAAATAAAACACCCTCAGTACAACCCGCCGGAATTTAAACTCCTAACTTTATGTTACTGGCAAACCAGACTAAATGAGCTTTGCATTTAGACCACGTGCGCAACTCTGTGGGTCCCTGAAGACTTAACTCTCAAAACTGAAAGTTAATTATACTGTTTCCAGAAATGCTCACAACTTTCTACAGATACTTAATTTGTATTAAGTACTCAGCAGTGTATGTAACTTTAAATACCAGGAATTATGAATACAAAGTTGGTAGTCTCTCCCTACACAGGGACTACAACTATATCGGTTGCCGTCAGTAGTTGATTTACAGGAATTCTCAATACGGCTCACGTAAGGTCCAACTATTTTAGTGGGCTTAGTAACAAATGTTAATCCAAACATCTTATTTACAATATTACAGCAATAGAATTTGAATAATTTTTTTATTTTTAAACGTCAGCATGTTAGGAGAGGGTCTGATTTAAACTAACTTCATGAATATCTGAATGTTGAAATGACATTTTAAATAAAGGACGTACCTGGAATTTTCTTCAAGAGAAGGAAAAAAGAGATCGGGGGTGGTTTCTATATTTACAAGTGAATGCAATAATTTAAATATTTACATAAATAAAATCTATGTGGTGTTTCTATGTCCTTTCAAGGATCTTTCTCCCAATTTACAATATTCAATACAGTTTAAATTTGGTATGTTCGCTATTTAGCATGACTTCTTTATGAGAAAAATCCTAGACTTGAAAGATTCAAAATTCTGGATATTAAATGTCTGAAAAAACGTACAAATAAAGCCCCGGAGAGATGATATTTGGTAAAGATATTATATAGCATTGGTACCTTCTTTATTAAAAATATCAAAATATTTAAAATTATAAGATGGCAGATACAGTGAGAAAATTAAATATTAGAAAGATGAAATTAAGTATGGATGCTAATGAGCATGCAATATTTATGAAAATATATCTCAAACATGAATATTACAAAATGACAAATCCAAAATAACGGATGATACCTACACATTGAGTCCTAAAGAGTTTAACTTTTTTATGAATGCTCTGGAACATTCTATTTATTGTAAAGGTAAAATAATAATATAGACACTATAGTAATAGTATAATATTATTATTATTAGCACCGCGTCTTACTACCCGTTCGGGTTATACGCACTTACTCTAATATGTAATGGTAGGGTGACTGTGAGGTGAAATGAAGGACCTACAGTTTAACGTGGAATCCGAACCACAGTGGAGGCCTGGCATTCCTCACATTCACAAGATGTCTTGTCAGAGGTGAAGGAAGGGTTTGGTAATCAGATAAATCTTTGCCGGGACCGAGGATTGAACCACGGCCGCCAGCATAGAAGTCTGACACCTTACCCCTAGACCACCAGGTCACCAATAGTAGAATAGAACTATGCCATTATTTTTTTATGTCAGCTAATAGCAATACGTTTTTAGTATCAGGCCCCCTTAATTTACCATTTATACATATAATAAAACTACAATTGTATCTCTAGCATATATCTTCTGTCTGTCTGTTTGGTGACATTATACTTAAAAATTACTAATCAAATCAATATAGATACTCCTTATTATTCAGGGGACAGGATAAACTACATACTATCACGCTATCTCAACAGCGAGCCAAGAAATGTCTAAAAACCTGACTGTCAGGTTTGTTTGTTCATTATTCATATGATTAAATAAAAATTGTTTCTGTGACAAATAAAAATGAAATAGTTAAACTTCAACGTGCGTGTTTAATTTAGGATTACACGTACATACCCTACACATGTACTCAGTCAAATCAATGACTACACTAAATAAAGGGCATCTTGAAAATTAAAGAGTGTGAGAGGATACCATGACAAAGATAGCTCTTTTAGTGAAAATACCGTGTCATCTCAGGCAGATATTTGGCTTCATTCGGTTTATCAACTGAGTTCTATGACGCACTGAGAAACTATATTTGAAATCTTCACAAAGGAATTTTCCAAGAAACAAGAAAATCATCTTCTCTGATGTTTTGATAGCTAAAATTTGTCTCTCCGAGAATTACAAAGAGAACTGATCCTATATGGTAGAAATTGGGGAAAACCTTTAGATGACCTTCTGGAAATCATTAAAGATTTGCCTGAAATGAATTAGGAAGAAAATCTCCTAGAAGAATGTATTTGACGTTGAACGCGGAAATAAACTTGCTTTAGAATGGCATTGAATGATGCAACTGTCATCAGAAGAAAATCTGCCATTATGGGATGAGTCAACCATGACCCTGTGTCATACAATAGATACAGTCAATCACTTGTTTTGGGGTAGGCTAAAATTTATAATAATTTCTCATTTGGGAGAAAAGCTTTACTATTGGGGAATGACTCCAGTTAGTGTACCAACGCTTCCATGTTTTCCTATGATAGTAGATATTCAGACAAGTATTAAATACTCTCAGCTGTGGAAGGAGTTTTCAGTCATTATCGTAAATAATAATGTCCGGGAAATTGACAGTAACTTCTATTACTGAATAATGAAATTGAGTTATAGAAAACTAAAAAATACAGCTCGAAAGAAATATCATAGAACCGCTAGAAGAAATACTCACACCCGGTTCAGTATTTCACAACAATTTTGAAAATAGGCGGAGACCAAATGGTATTGCGAATAGTCATTCTGTATCGGTGAAATAACAAAGCTGCACAAATAAATAAGGAGGTATTTAGTATTTTTGAAGGAAAGGTACATTGTTAAATCAGTGTGAATTCAGTTCATGGTACGGATGATCAGGACAGCATTTATCAAGTTAAGGTTTTAAAGAGTTTCATGACCTCACGAATACCACCACGCAAGTTAAACTTAAAAACATGCGGTATAATAATGTTATTTGAGTAGGCCTACTTACATTATAAACAAGGTATACCTAATGGAACTGCATGGCAGTAAACAAATTGGATAAAAATCTATAATCCATGGTACAATTTTAACAGGTTTCTAGCAAGAAAATGTAAGTTTCCTAAAGAGAATAGATTTGACACTTGTAGACTCTTGAATCCCCTTAATTTTAAATAAAAACATTCACCTGAAACTAGTTTTATCAATTACCTTTAATTAGTTACAAAGTTATATCCCTGGGACATGGTTGATATATTTGTACATACATATATAGATATATTTGTAAATACATATATATGCATATTTATATACTTATATATCTCTACCCAAGTCCATATTCAAACATAACCAAATGTACTGTACTTGGCCTTTTCATATAATATTTTATAATTGAGTTAATAAAAAATATGGTTTTTTATTCTCACTTTATCCACTCTTACGAAAGAAATTTACTTTTTTACAAACAAATCCCTCTTGAGTAAATCATATTGCTCATGCTGCATTAATATATAATAGACCAATATATGAGTGTAATGCACTGATGTATGAAAATAATGCACTAACGTAGGATAATTCACTGATGCAAGGGTAAATACATTGAATTAGAGGATAGTACATTAATGGAGGGGCTAATACTCCAATGAAGGAGATAATATTATTACGTAGAGTATTGATAAGCTGCCATAGGGAATAGTATACTGAATAATAAAGATAATATAATTACGTGGGGGATTAATACACTGGCGTAGTGAATAATACAGCAACAAATGTGGAAAATATGACATAAAGAGATAATACACTGACATAGGTGGATAATACATAGACGTAGGAGGATGCATTGAAATTTATCTCAAATAGACAGCGCCTGTAAAATTGAGCCCTCTGGTCCCCTTTCAAACGTTTTATTTTTTTTAGTTAAGCCCGAATCGGAACATGGCGAAAGGTACCCACAACTGTAATATTTATAAAAAAAAGAGCTGCGTTAAATTAAAACAAAACATATAACCAAAGTACCTCTATTTAATTTTCATGGAGCTACACTGTAGATATTTTGCCTTAAGGAAAAACCTCCTCGCTTTGTTTAATTTTACTTGGACAAACAAATCCACCAGCAGCTTTCGTTTAAATGATATTTCGTTGTGTTATATGAACTGGTTTTGGTAAGTATTTTGCGAATATTACCTCACCAGTTGTAACTTTATTCAAAGTCTATTATTTGTTTATGTTTAGTAAACTAAAAGGATAATATTAAAATGACATAAGATATTTAGAGTTGATCAGAGTCAACCAAATATACAATATACAGTTATCCACGTAAAACATTTCACAGGCTGACGATACAATTGTATCCACTTAATGAATGAACTATCCAAAGAGAAAGCCTAGCTTTTATAAAATGAACATTTCTTTCAACGGCAATTTCATGGGTTTTACAAAGCCGATTATAATTTTATTTTCTAAAAAAAAAGTATTTACCCGAAGACTATCTTTTCAAATTTTACAAATTTTTAATAGCTGCAATGTCTCTAAATAGTTCTTGAACTGTATATTCTAACAAAATCCACAAAATGTTTGAGCTTCCACTTCGGTGGCCACATGATATGAGGTGTCACTCTCACAATAGAATATACTTCTGATGTTTTCCACTATCCCTCCACGTAAACGAGAGTAGATTTACTCTTAATTCAACCTTCCTCATCCATAACTGATTATCATAATTATTACATATGCGTACAACCAGAAAAGGAAGTAAGACATGATGCTTGAAAAAATTAAAAAACCTTTAATTTGTACCAACAAAAAGTTTGCTTTGTCTTATTTTCACTTGAGTACGACTAATTTTTATTTAAGTAACTAATTAGCTACCTAACTACAAGTTGTCCTAGGTATCATATTTTGAAAATTGAAAAATGACACCTGAACACGGGAATCGAACCCGGGTTCTTTGGCTTAGTACTCCATTGCTCTTACCACTGAGCTATCCACGATTCGTCCCGTGCCCATGGTCATTCTTCACTCTTCACTCATATTTTAAGGCAGAGTCTATGATGGACGTGAGGAAATCATTGGCTACAAATGTGATGATGTATTAAGATCACGAGCTATCAGATAACGCAGCCACCTTCGACTGTGTAATTAGCTTATTGCAGCCATTTGTACATTTGTCCAGGTGTCATTTTTCAATTTTCAGAATATGATATCTAGATGGAATAATTCTCACTAAAATGCATAGATAATAGCTATGGCTATTTGATTCTTTTACAAGTTTTCCGTTCTCACGAAGGAAAAAGTATGTGAAAATATGTTAAAACACCATTAAAATTATTACCAACGTCAACAAAGCCAAGACCCGTGCATAGACTTAAATGTAACCTATTAGAATATGTCGAGCAAATCAAAACTAGAAACTTTCTAAATTTATAAACGAAAACCAATGAGTAGGCGTTAGAAGACAGAAGATAAATTTTGGTTAAAAGGAGTGAAAACTACTTGGAACATGTTGATCCGAGTCCTATTTTACTAATTCGATTGGGTTTCATTGTTGTTGTTTTATTATTATTATGGTCACCGCGTCTTACTACCCATTCGGGTTGTACGCACTAACGCTAATGTGTAATGTAAGGGTGATTGTGAGATGAAATGGAGGACCTACAGTTTAACGTGGGATCAGAACCACGGTGGAGGCCTGGCATTCTACACATTCACAAGTTGTGATTAATACACGACTTGCCAGAAGTGAAGGAAGGGTTTGGCAATCAGATAAATCTGTGCTGGGACCGAGGATTGAACCCCGGACGCCCAACACAAAAGTCCGACACCTTACCCCTAGACCACCAGGTCACCCACTTCAATACACTTAAGTACTAATGACACTCATGGATTAGGAATTGGGAAGGTTGAATTTAGAGGAAGTGAACCCGCACTTGCGTGGAGGGAGAGTGTAAAACAATTTAGGGAAAACCGACCCTCAGTTCACTCGACAGAGATTCGAACCTCGACCTCCCCGTCCTCTGCAAACTAGCTCAACACGAAACTAACGCGTTAGCTAACTACGCCTCCTAGGCGTGTAAGTACAAACATACAACTTTATCATTCCTCACATCTTGATATCAACAGCCGTTGTTGAATATATATAAAGTACTTCCTGGTATTTAGGGACAGCTTTTCCTCCTCGTTATAAAGTGTTTAATTTAATGCCACCATGCTCATGACCAATACTCAATAACTGGTGATATCACCATGTCAAGACAAACTCTCTGTTTCTACTGGAGAAATATTGTAGTTTTTAAGGCCAAAAAATGTTATGCTATAAAAACTGGAAAAACACTGGCATTTTCTGCAGTGCTGAAAAACAGATATATATATATATAATTCAAATTTAATATGTATATGCAGTTTATATATATATAATTTAAATTGCATTAGGAAGTAAAACATATTGGGTATAATCAGTAGGTGTTGAAGTGTTGAGTGAGTCATTACAACTATGTGATCATCAGCAGTTAATTAACAGATAGTAGAGAAACCCGGTGGTTGAGTTTCTCTGATGAAACCACCTCGTTGCTTGTTTGTCACGCCTCCCAACCCGAGTTAGAAATATCTTGGCAAGTTTTTGTCGTCGACCTTCAAACGGGCGGGGGTTTGAAGTGACGTTTGTTGAATCAAGCGACGTAACATCCTCCTCCACCCCTCCACAACCCAACCCCCTCCATTTTGCCTCCTCCGAAACAACTCGGCGTAAAAACTTTCCCCCGGGAATACCTCACGCTGACTTGTGGAATTCCTTGGCGCGGTGTGTTCGAGAACGTTCGAGTTCATCCCCGAGATGAGGGGGGAGTTGGATTAAGTTTCGTTGTTAAATTTCATTTCAAAAGAATTTGTTCCTTTTGGTGATGTCTTATGAAATAAAACACTTAAATATAATGTGTTTTGTACATAGTATAACGTATTTAAACATCAGTCGCTAGGATTGGCAATACTTTAAACAGGATTTTCTAATGTTCAAATAAAGGTTTGTGGGAAATAATATTCAATGCCGCAAAATAGTAATCTTGGGTTATTAATTGAATAATTAATATTTAATGTTTTTAAAATCTAATAAATGATCATTCTTAACAATTTCTATTTTAACTTAAATTGGTATAAAATTTTAATTTTATCGATCATTGCTGATCTATGAAATGATGTTTGAAAAACGGTTGTATTTGATATGGAATTTAACCTCTTCAGTGTTTCCAGTCGTTAGTTGAGTTTGTGCCAGTTAAAATGTTCCAGGTTTGACCCTACAAGTGTCAAAGTAAATAAATTGAAATATACTTGTATTTAATGCCTCAATGCTAATAAAACTCAGCCTAATAACTGCCATTATAAATCACCAATTATAATAAACATTAAGAAAATATTTATTTAACGTGTAAATATAACTATATGTTTAGTATACAGTAACCCCATGGCTTCTTTGGGGCTGACTGACAGTTCACAGCTGACTTCGGACAGTCAACATTCAGGTATATACAGTAGCCCCATGGCTTACTTTGGTGCTGACTGACAGTTCATAGCTGACTTCGGACAGTCAACATTCAGGTATATACAGTAGCCCCATGGCTTCTTTGGTGCTGACTGACAGCTCACAGCTCACTTCTGACAGTCAACATTCAGGTATAATACCTAAATTTTTACCGTCAGAAGTGACAGTTGCTAAACACACGTTTTTTCAGATCATATGGTTCGGCGTAGGGATACATAATTTGGTCTGGTAACTTTTCAAAGCTTTTAGCTGTCAGCTGTGAGCTGATCAGTCAGCACCAAAGAAGCCACGGGGCTACTGTATATGTTTCATGTATTCTACGAAATCGGGATAGCGTTGAGACTATCCCAAAAATGTAAACGTTATTCACGTGCAGTGAATAAAGTCAGAAATAGAAAACAATTTAACTGGTTTTCAACCTTAACTGGACAATCTCAACATTAGCCAGGAATACTTGGATAACGTTAAACACTATTTGTAGAACTAAGCAAGTTTATTACGAATTATATTTTGTAACGTTATTTCGATCTGGGACATGAAATTGAACTGTGGCAATACACTTACATTCAAAATACCTTATTTTGAGGCTTTCTCCTCTACAAACCTAGACTAAAATAACTTTAACTAGCCAATCCTCGCCTAAATTCACTAAACCTAACCTCGCCTACACTAACCTAGCCTAGACTAACCTAACTAACATATTATCAACCCGATAATATCTACATTTTACAAGTGTATGTGAATAATTTCAATATTATCCGGATAAACTTTGTGAACATTAGTCAGTCCCTTCCCACTTAGACCTATCCACATATTTCGGATAGTGTCAGCATTGTCTGAACAATATTGACTTTATCTAAGTTCAAAAGCTACCCGTAGCATATAATATATATATATATATATATATATATAGTCGAAACTACAGTGCTAAGATATAGCAGCATAAAATTAAAGAACTGATTTAGTGATTAATATAGTTTGAACCACTCCTGGTTGATACAATGTGGAAGATGCATCTTTTGTTTGTCTACTTCTTGTAAACTATACGGAATATTTTCATATCTACAGTAATGGTGTATATAAGAGGAAGATATCTCTTAGAAGAAGAGTACCAGCATTTGCGGGTGAGGAAAGAGTGGTAAAACTGTTAGGATAAAATACTTGAATACACCCGGCAGCGATTTGAATCTATATCTCCCTGTTTATAGTAATCGTCCCACGACAAAATTAAATGTAAGTAGGTCTACTGTCCACGAATAAGGTTTCTTATTGATATTAATCACCCTAATTACCTCCTAAGAATAAGTTGCTACAACCGATTCTATCATCCCCTGCGATGGGCCCGCAGGCCAAACTACAAGCTTGTCTAGTATGTTCTACTAGTTCCGTGGAGGTATAAACTATAAGTCTGTTCTAGAGGGATTCTACCCACTATTTTACCTATCCATCTAAACTTGAACGAAGGTACAATTTCTCCAAGTTATATAATAAATGATGAGCACTACGATAAAGAATAGTTACTCTTAGTGTCTGTTCTCCCCAAGTGTATGTTGGTCAATGTACTGTACCTTACGTCACCAAAATGAGCTCCACTGCTCATTATCTCTCGCAGCACGAATGCAAATTTATACTTTCTGAAAGGACACACTGATATATGTGTGTGTTTACAGTTTTGATTTAGTTGAACTTTATCTGAATGTCAAATAAATGAAAGTAGATTTTCCTCAATGTTCTTGGATTAAAGTGATCGTCTCAGGACCAGTTGTTTGTGGGTCCAAACCCAACCAGAGACGATAGATTTTTCCAGAGTGATATAAATTCGTAGCACAACTTCCTTCGGAGTGGAAGTAAAGAAGATTGCGATATGTAAAGGAACCCTGAAAGGTATGTGAAAATACCTTTCCCGGAAAAAATAGCTATCCTCTTTCACTCTCGCTCATAGAAATTCTGGTGTACTGATATAATCGGTCTCTTCAGAATGTGAACGTCAAATACTTTGAATAAAATATTAAATAAAACTATGGCTAACCCTACTCGTGGCTACAGCCAAAAAAAATTGGTGGATTTGTTCCAAACTTTATTGTTTTATCTCATATGGCCTTACTTAGAGGCAAAATCGTGAGTTTAATAATAGCCTTAAAGATATTACGAAAATGGATTAAATAATATAGTTTAAATTGGGCGTGTGAGGAAAGTTTAAAATGATAGGTAGAACCGTGATCTTGTTTCTTAGATAAACATTCCTTTGTGGGTGGTTTAATGTTAGCAGACTTTTGAAAACTTTGTACCAAACTATTAAAGAATATATGAGAAAGTACGTACGATTGTGCCACGCTATTTATTATTTATAATTTCCCCTAATTTGACGTGGTGAAAAGGAAACTACCATCCTTATTGAAGCGTATAGTTTGCTCTCAAACAGCTTCCTAGGACCGCTTCTCAAGAAGCAGTCTTGTCCTAATCGTGGACCGTCTCAGACCGTTATATTGCTTCTCAGGGTGCGGCGCAGCGGTTCCAATCTCCACATTTCACCCTACCGCCCGCTGCCTCGGCGCAACTTGTCATCGAGATTTCGAAATGAGATTTTCGGGGGAAACCGCACAAGTTCCGTGGGATTGTAAGGACGGCGACGAGGAATATTACAGACGAGTACATCACGGAATTAGCACTGAGTAATATCTTGAGGATTTTCTCGACTTTTAATATAGGAAAAAGTGAAAGAAAAGGGAGGGGTTGGCGTGAGGGGGTGAAACTAATTTTAAATCACGATGTATACTCAAAAAGTATTACCCATCATCTTGTTTAATTAAAGATTAAAATACTCATAAATCACCGACTTTTATTAGAAATAAGAATTACCTCCAGAAATAAAAAGGGCGTTCTTAAAGATTTCTTTTTTTAGTTATGGGTAAACTATATAAAACCATATACGCCTGTAATAGTTTAGAGATCTAATTTGTAGAAAACACAGGACATTCTATATTTTAATTTATTAAATTGTGATAACATAATTACAACAACTAAAATTAGCCTCTCTTGTTTTGTGTAAATGAGTTTGGGAGATATTAATTATTATTTTTTTCTATTGAGAGTTAAATAAAACTAAGATGAGACTTTCAAAATAATTTTTGAAAACATTCGACTAAAGACTAAAAATATATTTTTATGAACACCACACAATAATTGTCACATACTGTATTGTCACCATTTTAACGGTTAACTTACTATCAATCACAATGTTAGACCTTATAAAATATATTGAAATAACCAAATTATATATTTTATTATGTTTTGTTCAACAAATATTACAATTAAAAATTTTGTCACCATCAAAAGAAACAACAATTTAAAAACTGATAATCCAAACTGAAATTTTAATTATAAACTTTGATGTTTCATGAATAAATTAAGTTATTAATTTCAAGCCATACAAAATTCTTATGAGTATTAAAAATATTTTGCAAATCATAGTAATAACAAAATAACTATTTCATGTTTTAACAATCTTTCTGCTAAAGTTCCAAATTTGTAGGCTTTAAGAACTTCAATTGTATTAGCCAATAAAGGAAGATACTATCGATTTATCGTAAATTATTGTTTGACTCAATAATTTTAGACTTCTTCCAAATTTAAGGGTAGTCAATAATTGTCTCAACGATTGCTGTCCTATGAGTACGCGGAATATTTGGTAAACGTTACCTGAAGTCATCCCCCAACAATAAAAATTATCTCCCAAATGGAAAATGATTATTCATTAAAGCTTACTCTGCAAAAATGATTGACTGTATCTATTATTGCATTGTTAGGAACCATGGTTGACTGTATCTATTATTGCATGGTTCGGAACCATGGTTAACTGTATCTATTATTGCATGGTTCGGAACCATGGTTGACTGTATCTATTATTGCATGGTTCGGAACCATGGTTGACTGTATCTATTATTGCATAGTTCGGAACCATGGTTGACTCATTCCATATTAGCAGTTTGATCTTTTATGACAGTTACATCATTCAATTTTATCCTCAGTCAAGTATGCGTTCTTCCATCAACGTCGAATACATGCTTCTGCGGACTTTTTCTTATTATTATTTTTATGTCAGGCATATCGTGGATGATTTCTGAAAGATTATGTGGAGGCTTTCCCTGGATAAAGTTTTCCCCAATTTCTAGCTTGTAGGATGAGTATAGTTTTTTTCATTCCGGAGAGCCAAATTTTTACAATCAAAACATCCATTTCCTTGAAAAGTAATCTGGGAAGATATCAATGAAAGTTTATCACAGCTTCTTAGACTCGGTCGATAAACCAAATTAAAGCAAATATCTGCCTAAGAAGATAATGGTATTTTCACTAATACAGTTTCCGTCAATGTGTCCTTTCACACTCTTTCATTTTAAAAATGCCTTTTAATTGAAACAATTATTGATTTGTCTGAATACATAATACATATGTATGTAAATGTAAACATGTTGAATGTTAATTGGGTAATTTTATTTTTACTAGAAACCCATTTTATCTAGTCATATTTATAGGAAACAACAGACAAAACTATTCAAAGGGTTCACTGTATTATAATAGTCTGCAATTTCTCTTTGGATTTGACATTAGTTATTTATTTCATAGATTTCCTTGCTTTTGAAGTGTAAATCACGTGTCAACAAATTAAAATAATTAAGTCATATATAAATTTATATATATAAAAAAATTTATGTATATATATAAATATATTGTAATAAATAACTCAATTAATGAAATAAACCAAATGTTGAGACTAATAAAAAAAACAAGAGAAAAAATTGAACAAAAAAAATCTTCGGGGTGTCTTCTGGGGGGATTGAAACTGGGCAAGGAACTATTTTTATCAGGCTGCACTTTGGAAGTTCCCTCCCTTTTCTACACTCACCGACCAGCTGCTGCAGATCTCCACGGCCCGTCCAGGTAGGAGTCTCGTAAGGTGAGCCACAGGACCTCCTCTGCCAATGTGTGAACGGAACGAGGTTGTTTGTTTTTCCCAATGGATATGTCGTGAGGGAGCATAAGTATATGTATGCATATAAAAAAATTACATAGTAAATCTCGGGGTTAACTTTTTGCAAGTTAAAACCTAAACTTTTAATTTGAGAAAAATAAAACTTGGTACCCTACCTACCAGACGTCATGGTACGTTATAGCACTAATTCACATAAGAAATATTGGAAATAAAACCAAATAAAAAATAGTATTTCTGACTTTGATGGGAAAAAAAACCCTTTACAATCAGACAACAACGAAAAATTGAGTAAAGAAAACCAGAGAGAAAAAAAATAACTGGGGCCTTGCACGGTCCGGAACTCGCGACCACTGATCCAGGCCAAGTAGAGTTATTCACTAGTTTTTGTGTAGCGGGAAGAATCTCGGAGTATTCAGCAGTCCTGGTTTTGGTATACTCCGTAAATCACGGGGTAGCCGTTCTGGAAGGCCGCGAACGCTTCTTCACGAAGACTTGCCGTCCCTTATTCGGTCGGTATCGTCGGTACCTTGAAAATTGCCACTTAAAACTAATTTTTGTTCTGGAGCACAAATACAAAACGACCATCTTCCTTAGCAACTTATGGCGCCAACCCCTATCTTCTCGCGCCTTTTCCACTTCCTGGTATCCTGGTAGCGGGCTTTGATAAGGCCCCTCCAGTTGCATAAGATAAGATTTTGAAAAAAAACAGGTGAGTGATATAATGTAAAATAGTAAGAAAAATCAATTAATCAGGAACAGGAAAAAATGACAAAATTAAAATGGGTTTGATGAAGTAGAGAATACAGAAAGTTAAATAATGTCAAAAGAATTAGGCCAAAACATCCAATTTTCAGCTCGGGCGGGGATCCATCAACCCAAACCATATAGCCATTATGCTCACTCACATCACCCTCTCCTCCCCACCCCCCACCCGTACGAAAGAATTTTGTTGCTCGGGTACGGGTGTTCATACACAAATCGGGGTGCCAGGCATGCGCGTTGGCTTCACTTCTTCTTCTCGGTCCGCGCAAGCGCAGTGAGGACCGGCCACGCCTATGACACTCTATAAAAACCCATTGTAAATGTTGATCAGACTTTGAAGCTCTTTAGTTGCCCGATTTGCCGCTATAAGAGAAAGCGTTGTGATCGTTGCGTGTCCTTGTGTCGTTTTACACCAACAGCTGTTCAGGCAGACATCTTTTACTCTGAAGCAGACAGATATATACAGTTCTAATTTAAAGGTTTTATTTTAATAATGGCTT
>CABEEJ010002858.1:0-12182 GCA_901482245.1 Timema douglasi
AAAAAAAATTAGGAACTTATATTTTTATATTTTATTGTGGTTTCTACAATTAACTAAAAAAATATAAACATCATAAAAACATATTTTGTAAAAAAAAAAATCCCAAAACTTGTTGCTTTTGTTTACATATAAAGTTATACGTTTTTATTATGATGTGCTTTTTTTTATAAGACAGAATAAAGTTTTGTTTGTAAATTTAAAAAAAAATTATATCACCGCGTCTTACTACTTATTCGAATTATATGCCTAAGTGCTAATTATGGTAATGGGTTAGGAATTGGTAATGTTGAATTTAGATGAAGTGAACCCACATTTGTGAAGTGGGAGAGTGGAAAACCATTTAAGAAAAAACATCCCTAGTTCACCTGACCGAGATTCAAACCTCGATCTCCCCGCCATCGGCAGTCTAAATGAACATGAAACTGGCACATTAGCTAACTACACCACCGAGGCGGGTTTGTTTGTAAAAAAAAATAATGTACTAAATACAGGTAGAGAAAAGTTTCTCGTCTACTTTCATGTATTCATAAGTCAAGTCATGATATATGCAACCGTGGCTTTTAATATAAATACTTATAAATAACCATAATATAGTAAAATGTTATCAATGTTGAGCGTAAAAAAAGTTTGTTTTTTTTTAATTCCCTTCTTGTGACAATTACACTGTAGCTTTTATACATTTTAAACCCAAGGAGAGTTCGCTGGAGGTTTTTGTCCTAAAACTAAAATAGACTAACAGTTGCGTGGAGTCACATTAGCTCCAGACAACAACACATGGTCCTGGGCCAATTATAGACTCTCGTCAAGACGAAGACGACATCGTAGCCACCCTTGAAAAGTCTGTTCATCCAAAGCCTTAGCAATGACCTTGCCGCTATTTTTATACACTTGTATTTTTTTATTTGATTCATAGACACAAAGTGAAGATGCATTGATTATTAAAATAAGTTTATTTTGTGAATTTAAGTTAAATCATAGGCAGCAATTTTGTGTAGTTATTAAACCTGATTTGTTTTATAAGATTAAAGGAGGAAATGTGAATTTTTATTAATGAACAACTATTATTATTATTATTATTATTATTATTATTATTATTATTATTATTATAATAGATTAAACCCACCTTGGTGGCGTATTTGGCTAACGCGCTTGTCGTGTTGAGCTAGACTGCCAAGGACGGGGAGATCGAGGTTTGAATCTCGGTCGGGTGAACTGAGGGTGGTTTTTCCTAGATGGTTTTCCACTCTTCCTCCACGCAAATGCGGGCTCACTTCCTCTAATTCAACCTTCCTAATCCCTAATCCATTAGAGTAATTAGTACTTAAAAGCGTATAACCCGAACGGGTAGTAAGACGCGGTGCTAAATATTATTATTATAATAGATTAAATAGCTAAGATATATTTGTTAATTACGGCTATTTCTAGATTTAAATATCAAAAGTCCCGGGTTCGGTTCTCGTGTCCGGGCGTCATTTTTCAATCTAAAGAATATAATTATCACTATAGGTCGGAGAATTTGGGGAATCTAAGGAATAGGAAGGAGGAGGGTAGATTGTAGGAAATCTACTCATATTGATATGGAGAATATGGGAAAATACATTAAACATTACATTTGGAAAACCAACTCCAATTCCCCCCAACCAAGATTCAAACTCTAATATTCCTGTCAATGGCAGCCAAGTACAATGTGTGGTTCTAACACCTTAGACTGTTTGCTCCATGTGGTACTTGATCAATGTAGTTGGTGAAATATTTGTGTCCTTACGACTGAATTTGCTCATCCTTAGTAAATAAATAAATTGATACAAAACTTAATAACTACTTTATAACGCCCCTTGATTTTTAATGTTTAGTTTTATAATGTATTGTATTACTGGGTGCTGATCAAATACATAAATTACCCTAGAGTTTTTTTGAAAAAATAATAATAGCCTAGTACATAACTGGAAATATATTTACAAATTTTAATTAATTTAAAATATCTCTTTATATTTGTAAACAATATCTTGCTTGACACATCATGTACAGTCCAATTTCAATAGGAAGAACCTTATTCAAGAGTTAGGAGAGTTCCTAAATCTACTTTCAAGTAGTCATACGTCAAGTCATATTATTTACAGCCGTCACTTTCGATAGATATTATTAATACCTGTAATCAACGTTAATAATATAATTAAATTTTATCAATGTTGATCCCACAAAAAAAGTTTGTTTTCCATGAAAGGCCCTTTTCTATGAAAATTTGACTGTATTAGCTTAATTTTCAAGTTTAAAAAAAACTGTTTTTTTTTTTACTTGTATGTTTTACTAAACTGACCTTGGCTCTACTTACTGGGAGGTGCGGTACTTAAATAATATCGTCTCGAGGAACAGGATGGGGAAGGTGAACTTAAGACAAACCATAAGCACTCTCTAGAAGAGAATATGAGAACTACAGTATGTATATATGTATCTATATATATATATATATATATACTGTAGTTCTCATATTCATATATATATATAAAAATCCTCTCCATTATCACTATCCGGGGAAATAACCCCGAGCTTTTAGGGTAAAAATCAAGGATGCTATTTCAACCAATGAATGAATCTTACTGATCCTCTCAAAGTTTTGTTTCCTTTAGTCTTAAAGTTTTACAAATTCCAGGATTTTACTTAAAAAGGACGCATTAAAAACAATTAAAGACAAGATACAAATAGGACATGTATTCATTCTTGGGAACCAGTCTGGTATCGAATGTGGACCTTATTGTTGATGAAACATGAGATCTTCATCAGCACTGTGTGCAGTCTCATCAGATGAGTTTGATGTTATATTTTCTCGCAGCAACGTTACAATAGTTTATCGAGAACACGTGCCATGAGAGAAGGAGGGGAAAGGGTGGGGTGGGGTGGGGTAGCTCTGTCATTGATCTGTTCTTTAAACATCTAATTTACTCTGGCGAAACAAATATACAGACAGTCTGCATAGCCTAAGGGTTTGGGAGCCAACCGCGGAGGCTCAAGAGCCTGCTTCCATCCCAAGGGGGCGAGGACAGGGGGAGGGGAGGCGTCAATAATATTCTTTCTTTTTGCAGCACATCTTACTACGTATTCGGGTTGTACATGTATGTACTAATCAAGCTAACGAGTTAGAAATGAGGAAAGTTGAATATTAGAGAAAGTGTACCCGCATTTATATGGAGGGAGAGTGTAAAACCATTTTGGGGAAAAACACCCCTAGTATAAGTGACCGAGATTTAAACCTCAATCTCCTCATTGCCGGAAATCTAAACTACCATGAGAGCGACACCTTAGACCATGCGTCCAACAAAGCAGATAATAATTTGTTAGTTGTGTATTCGGAAACTTTATGACTCTTGGCGCTAGTGATGTATGTTAAAACAAAGTGTTTTTGTCCTAAGTCCAGTCAATTGTGTCGAGTATTAATAAAACTGTGTTCCTTCAAATCTGAATCTAGAGACGGATTTCCATCATCTTCTCGGGGGAAATTTACTTTCCCTTGACACCCAGCCTTCTCATAAAATTTCCTTATATTAGTTATTAAAAGTTGTATATAACTTTAATGTGGGAAGTAAGCGGTTTGTCACTCAAAAAATGGGCTTAAATGTACAAGTTTTATAACGACATTTTTAAGATTTTAGCTCAATATATGGAGAGAATGTAATGAAGTGGACTGGATAGAACTAGCTCAAGATAGGGATAGGGTGTAATTAAGTGGACTGGATAGAACTAGCTCAAGATAGGGATGGGGTGTAATTAAGTGGACTGGATATAAGTAGCTCAAGATAGGGATAGGGTGTAATTAAGTGGACTGGATAGAACTAGCTAAAGATAGGGATAGAGTGTAATGAGGTGGACTGGATAGAACTAGCTCAAGATAGGGATAGGGTGTAATTAAGTGGACTGGATAGAACTAGCTCAAGATAGGGATAGGGTGTAATGAGATGGCCTGGATAGAACTATTTCCACATAGAGATAGGGTGTAATGAGATGGCCTGGATAGAACTATTTCCACATAGGGATAGGGTGTAATGAGGTGGACTGGATAGAACTAGCTCAAGTTAGGGATAGGGTGTAATGAGGTGGACTGGATAGAAATAGCTCAAGATAGGGTTAGGTGGTGTACTTTTGTGAGTGTATCAATGAACAATGCCTTAGAAAAATTAAGTAAATTATTGTTATTATTATTACTACTACTATTGTGATGTTGTAGACCAGAATCTTCAATTTCTTGGCCATCAGCTATTGTTTAGTCTGGGATTAAAATGAGGGGAAAATATAATGAAAATTAAATTGGCAGCTTGACACGAGAATTAAACCAAGAACTACAGATAATAATACAATGAACCAATGATCTAAGAAAAGTTCCTCTCCACTATAAACATGTGAATTACGCAATATATTACAAGATGCTCGCAAATAAACAAATACATCAAGCTGAATGCTACTTGCTATACATCAATGCCCACCACACCTAGTTTGGTGGCCTCGACCTTAAGACAACAATATGTACACTCAGAAGCAAACAATCTAGAGCGGTCACAGTCTATTTTAATTTTTTTATTTAGCACCGCATCTTACTACCCATTCAGGATATACGCTTGAGTAATAATCACAATAATGAATTAGGAATTGTAAAGGTTGAATTAGAGGAAGTGAACCCGCATTTGCGTGGAAGGAGAGTGGAAAACCATTTAGGAAAAACCACCCCCAGTTCACCCGAACCGAGATCCGAACCTCGATTTCCCCATCCTCAGCAGTCGAGCTCAACACGACTAGCGCGTTAGACCATACGGCCACCGAAGCAAGTAGAGGGGTCAGATGAATCTTGCAGTGTGGATTTTTGCAATCTCATTATCTATTCCTTCCTACTTCACATCTTGTGTCAAGAAGCGGCCGGTTGTATTTATTTGGACAACTCATCAACATCATCGTACTGGTCCTTCCTTCTATAATGTCTCAGGTGGTTCTTGTCTTAATTCTGTCGTTTTAACAAATTGCTATATTGTACATCATTAACTTTTTTTAAATCACTAAATATATAATAAATGAAATGAAATAAAAAAAGGAAAAAAAACTACCAAAATTTGTTCTTGTGATTGCTGCCATTTTCTATGTAAAATTATATTATTTTTCTTTATAAAAACTCTGACCATTACAAAATGATCACCCTGGAAGCCATTCTGCATTAACGCTACCATTATTCTTGTAATGAGTATATAAATTCATACATTTGTTGGCAAAATGTTCAATATTAGCCCTAATACTACATCCATAAGAAGTGTGAGAATATATTATTATTATTAGCACCGCGTCTTACTACCTGTTCAGGTTATACACACTTACGCTAATGTATAATGGTAAAGTGATTGTGAGATGAAATGGAGGACCTACAGTTTAACGTGGAATCCGAACCACGGTGGAGGCCTGGCATTCCTCACATTCACAAGAATGTCTTGTCAGAGGTGAAGGAAGGGTTTGGTAATCAGATAAATCTGACACCTTACCCCTAGACCGCCAGGTCACCAACGTGAGAATATAAAATGTTAAAGGAACAACTAGGGACAGTCAATAAATATTTTTTAAAGTTATTAATGAATAGCGTGCGCAAAGAGTTGAACAAGAAAATTAATGACTTTAACCCCCTCCCCCTCCAAAAAAAACCTTCCAAGGTATTAATTTGTAAGCGAGCTATACGGACAGAGCAACTGCTGGATGTTGGCGAAGATAATTCATAAGATAAATATAAATAGTTTATTCGAGGACAATTTAAAAACAATATTTCAAAAAAATTTTCAAACATTTAATTCCTTGGCTTTTTACAAGTCGTTTGGTTAAGAAATGAAAAATCAATACTACCTAATTTCATTAAAATAATTTACACCTATAAACTGGAATCAAACCTAGAACCACTAGTTAAAAAGAAACAATCAACCATTCAGGATATATCCTCTCCATACAAGTACCAGAATACAACACGATGTAATAACCTGGTGCTTACTAAAGGTCAATGCTAACCACTTTACAAATCCTGTCCTTGGTCGGCAGCAAACAATATGTACACCCACAGGCAAACAAACTTGGACACAGTTTATATTTTAATATTCTGAGTAAAGTTGTTGTATGGTATACAGAAAGTGAAATAATGTGTCAAAGGTTGTCTAAAGAACTGTGGCTGTATTTATAAAAAACTAAACTAATATTGTTCAGAAAAAACAGAATTTTCACTGTCTTCTCAGTATGGTGGCTCTAATATTTCATTCCTATAGGTGTACAATGCTTAAAAATAAATTACCTGGAATGTTTTTTTTAGCAACCCGAGTTGCAATTATTTTTTCAATGCCGAAAAAGATGGAATGTGAAAGATAAAAAATTGTACAAGTCCACACACACTTTTTATATTGTTATTATATCTCTTTAATTACAGAAACTCATATTTTTAACATCTTATTAATGCTATGGTATTTTGTTTAATATTTAGTAAAAATTGAGTTTAGTAACAAAATAAAAAGTGACTTGTGTAGATGTGCCTGCAGAATATCATCTTGCAGTTGGTTGAATCTCGGAAAAACCTGTTTTAAACTATAAATAATTTGTATGACTATGAAAAATGTTCAGTTTAGCTTCTAAGAAACAGCTAGCCAGTTGTTCCGCTGACGATTCTATCATAGTGTATCTTATAGCTTCTTTTTTTAACCAATGTTGCTAAATTTTAGAACAAATTAAAATGAATGAAAGCACAAGTGACAAGATGTGTTATCCATTTAAAATGGACCAGCAATTTATCGAATGTGCAGAAGCAAAGTTAGGGATCGGATATCGACCAATTAATGAACCAGGATTGGTACCTTGTTGCACTTATGAGTTTGTGGAGAGAATAGTTAACAACTTTAATGATTTCATTGCAAGTTATCTCCGAGAAGATAAAGCTAGTATTACATGCAACACCACACAAGATGACTTCGCGGCTCCGCTGTTCTTCGAGTTGACCAATGACAGCTGCTCGTATTTCAACAACACAGATGAAAATATAATATATGACCCAAGATGTGTGCACAAATTTCTGGAAGCTGGATTACAGTCATCATTTTATGGCGAGTGTTACCAAGAGTTGAAGCAAGGTTTATCAGTGTATAAGAACATAAGTGCGGTAATAACAGTTTTAATTATAGTGTTTGGATTGGTTTTAAACTCTTCTCTTCTTCTCGTTTATTGCAAGCAGCGATCTTTATGGAAACCACTAAACTTATACATATTTAGTACGATTCTAGCCGACACCCTTATGCTATTAATTGTGCAGCCAATACACTTGATCGACTTACTTACAGAAGAATGGCGGCTTGGTGATTTGGGATGCCAGATATACAATTCCAATTCCTTATTTTATCTCATTGTTATTTCATATATGTCGACTGCCCTCAGCATTGAAAGATATCACATGATAGCCAATTGTTTTCAGAGCCACACGGCAGACGTGGATAGCACCAAAAGGCGGGTTGTCGGGGTGAATCTTGCAGTGTGGATTTTTGCAATCTCACTATCTATTCCTTCCTACTTCACATCTTATGTTCGAGAAGCGGCCGGTTGTATTTATTTGGACAACACATCAACATTGTACTGGTTCTCACTTCTTGTATCTCAGGTGGTTTTTGTCTTCGTTGTGCCGTTTTCGCTGATCGCTATATTTTACATAATGACGTTCTTTAAAATTACAAAAAAAATAGTACAGTCAGCGTCTATGAGTAAGAATGACGAAATAAAATCTAGAGAAAAAACTGCTAGGATTTTTCTTGTGATTACTGCTGTATTTTTTGTATGCCATCTTCCGTTTAACATTCTCATGGTAAAAGTTATGACTATGACCGAATGGACACCCTGGCAGCAATTCTGGCAGGGCGAGGCACTTTATATCATGTTCTATACTCTTGGAGTCATCAACTTCTGCAGTAACTCCGCTATCATGTTTGTTATGAGTACGGAAATCCGTAGTTATGTTTACAAACTTTTTAGTCTTAAAACTAAAGTTGCTGAAGCTACATCTACTTCAACCATGAATACTATATCAAGTCAAGTTAATCTTAGCTCTAGTAGAGGTTCATAGCTATGGATTGATATTACTTGGTCGCATGGGTTATTTATGGTTACACGCTTACAAACAACTGGGTGGTGAGACGCAATGAAAAAAACAACAAATAATTGGTTAAAACCATGAACATAAATAGGTGGAGTTAAAGTTTCTTGAAACTAAACAAACTTGTATGTTTAAGAAAAGGAGTAAGTTTTTTTTTTATTAGTATTAACTGTAAGATTATTCTTGATTAAATACACTCACTCCATTCTTTTCCCCTCTAGGAGAATGAGATTTCTTCACTCTTGGTTACAACTCTTTATAAATATCGTTTAGATATGTGACAATTATTGTGTTATTTAAGTATTTTAGAGGTGTTTCCAATTAAATCATTACTAACAAAATACTTGCAGTACTTTAATAATTGAAAATATAATTATGCTCTTATATCATGAAAAGTTGCTTATCTCTTGTTTTTATAAAATAAATATAATCTCATTGAATACTTTTTATGTGTCACCCGCCTCGGTGGCGTCGTTGGCTAACACGCTTGTCGTGTTGAGCTCTACTGCTGAGAACAAGGAGATTGAGGTTCGAATCTCGGTCGGGTGAACTGGGGATGGTTTTTCCTAAATGGTTTTCCACTCTCCACGCAAATGCGGGTTCATTTCCTCTAATTAAACCTTCCCAATTCCTAATCCATTAGAGTAATTAGTACTTAAAAGCGTATAACCCGAACAGGTACTAAGACGTGGTGCTAAATATTATTATTTTTATGTGTCTTGAAATTAATTCTCAAATTCAATAATTCCTTGGTTGATTTTTTTTTCCCTTCATATTCTTTAGGTTTAAAAATGACACCTGGATGGCTTAGTATAACGATGCTCTACCAATGGGCTAACAAGGAGTCATCCCGTACCCAGGGTTATTCTTCACTCACACTCATATTTTAAGGCAGAATCTGTTATGGACTCTGCCTTAAAATAATGACCGTGGTCATAGCGCAGCTCCTGGATAGCTCTGTGGTTAGAGAATTGGCATACTAAGTTAAAGGTCTCGGGTTAGATTCCCGTGTCCGGCTGTCATTTTTTTTTCAATTTAAAGAATATGATATTTAGATGCGGATGTAACTGTAACTAACAAATATAAGAGCGTCTCTATTTAATCCTTTTTTTTTTAAATATCAGCCTGGATTATTTCGTGTCCAAGCAAATGTATTATTTGTGTGTCTTATAGTAAAATAATATACACAATATTGTTTTTAAAAACGTTTGTTTATCAAACATGATGGTCAAATGGTGGTTTTCATGATAGAATTGTTTGTCATTAAGATGTGGTTGAGTGCCCCATTCCAACATTTTTTTGTTATTAATATTGGGCATGTCAATCATGGACTGAAATGGATTCATCAGATTAAGCTAAATGATTATCAAATATGTTATTTTTATTATTGTTTCGCAGACACGTATTGTAAGTTGGATAGTAGGAATGTGACTATACTTAAGACATTTAAGTAACTCTTACTTTAGTAACCATTTTTGCCACTAGGTGAAGCCTGAGATGGTATTTGAAATAGCCCTCTCAAATATTGTTTGAAAAAGTCCAAAGGTCAAAAGATCTCAACCACGGGAAAGGTTATTATGTTTTATTAGCACATGCTTCCTCCACAAGGTCTAGCTTTTGCAATCCAATTTTCATAGGAAGAACCTTATTTGACAGCTCAAAAAAGTGACAAGATCTACTTTCATGTATTCATGTGTCAAGTCATATGATCTGCAGTGATCACTTTTGAGACATATTATCAATGTCATTATTGTTGACTGCAAATAAATGTGTTTTTATATTCAAAATGGCTCTTATTATTAAAAAAATGGACTTTATAAACAGACCTATGTGTACATATTTTTATCAAGTCATGACTATACGCCGCTGTTAATGACGATAATGCTAACATTTGCGGATTGAGGGTGTCATGTGGTAAGCACAACAAACCCTTTGGCCATTTATCTCAGTTTTTTAGACCAGAGCCGCTATTCAAGTAGCTCTTTATTTGTCCTCAAGAGGCCGAGTTTGACCTTGTTCCAGATCAAATGCTTCACAGAAAAACTCTAGAAGTGCCGAGGATTAAACACGGGAACAGTAGATCTGTAGTCGGTAATTCTTGACCACAGAAGCGGTCGATATTCAAGAAATGAAATGGAATTTACTAATTTAACATCGGTTTAACCAGTTTTGGTGATCAAATGGTTTAAGGCATCACTCTTGCAAAAGAGTGGACAGCTAATGAAGGAGAAATCATGGTTCGAATCCTTTATCAAGAGTATTGAGGGTGTTTTTTCCTAAAAGGTTTTCCACACAAATGTGAGTGCACTTACCCTAAATTTAACCTTCCTCATCCCTAATACATTATAATAATTAGTATGTATGTGTATGGCCAAATACGGTGCTAAAAAAAAACCCATCAATTAAATTTATTTTAAAACATAACTTTTTTATTCATAAGATAAATTCACAATCCATTTATACTTGTAACAGTAAAACACACAAATCAACTAAAAAGAAACCAAACACCACACATAAATATAATATATAAAACAAACACAAGACATCAAAGGGAATATTAAAAGGAAACAAAACACAAAATGTAAAAAAGGAACTTTTCAATCGTTAGTGTTGTTAGCTTTACTCGAGAATTTAGTTAACATTCACAATATTTTGTTATTTTAAACTACATGACATGCAAAGTAAACTTGATTTGTCTCTATATATTGCCGTCTAAATGCCTCCAGGATGTGGTCTATTCAATACCTGTCAACAAAACTAAATATAAGACAGACATTCCACAGCTTTCAAAACAAATATTGGCTAATTAGGTATCGATTAGAATTAGAGTCCTGTATACTAGCTCAATTAAGAACGACACGCTTCATTGGCCGCATAATCCAAGGTCGCACTTTCACAATCGACTAGAATACTGCTGATGGGGGGATCGAGGTTCGAATATCGGTCGGGGTATATCGATGGTTGTTCCAGTCGGTCTCCATACAAATGTGGCTACACTTCAGATAAATCTAACCTTCCTCATCCTTAAAACTATTAGTGTAATTAATAACTAAGAACATAGCACGAACATGTAGTAAGACCTGGTGCTAAAAAATAAATAAAAAATATTTATAAAGTGCATCTTGGTGAAGAGAAAGGTTTGGAGTTATAACAAGGTGCACTCATTCTTTTATGCTAACATAATGAACTGATCTAATCTTATGTAAGCGGGGTCATATTTTTAGCACCGTATCTTACTTCTCGTTTAGATTATATGAATTATGTACTAATTACGCTAATGATTTTAGGGATGAGGAAGGATACAATTATAGAAAGTGTACCTGAATATAAACAGACGGAGCATGGAAAACCGTTTAGGAAAAAATATGCTCAGTACACCCGGCAAAGATGATCCGAACCTCCATCTTACCGTCCGCGGCAGACCAGTCTACTGCGAGAGTGATGCCCTAAGCCATGCAGCCAATGAGGAAGGTTGATGTCATTTAATCACTTGTTAGTGTTGAAATAATGTTTAGTAGTTGTTAGCAAAATATATGTTGAAATATATCATAATTAATGAGAGATTTCAAAACTTTTCATATTATATCAAAATATTTTCCCTCATCTAGAATTGACTCCACAAACTGAAAAGGTTATTGTGGCTGTCTAAGTCGAGGAAAATCCAAGTCGACCTTCAAATTTGACTTGGAAATGTTGAAGCTTCATATACCCATCATATAGTTTGATAGGTCAACATATATTTTTATTTTAACAAAATAAAACTAAACATTATGTAACAAGGAGAAAAAGGATTAGGAATGAAGTTGTCCAGGCAGGAGTGGAGGTACAGGGATAACATGAGATAGTAGAGGAAGCAAGGGTGAGATGGTCTGGACATGTAATGAGGATGTTGGAGTACATGAGATAGTAGAGGTAGCAAGACTGAGATGGTATGGCCATGTAATGAGGATGTTGGAGTACATGAGATAGTAGAGGAAGTGAGAGTAAGATGGTATGGACACGTAATGAGGATGTTGGAGTACATGAGATAGTAGAGGAAGCAAGA
>CABEEJ010002858.1:15606-37535 GCA_901482245.1 Timema douglasi
CCGTTCGGGTTATACGCACTTACGCTAATGTGTAATGGTAGGGTGATTGTGAGATGAAATGGAGGACCTACAGTTTAACGTGGAATCCGAACCACGGTGGAGGCCTGGCATTCCCCACATTCACAAGATGTCTTGTCAGAGGTGAAGGAAGGGTTTGGTAATCAGATAAATCTGTGCCGGGACCGAGGATTGAACCCCGGCCGCCAGCACAGAAGTCTGACACCTTACCCCTAGACCGCCAGGTCACCTATCGCTATCTTGAACTAGTTCTGTCCAGTCTACCTCATCACACCCTATCTCTATCTTGAACTATTTCTATCCAGTCCCCCTCATCACACCTTATCTCTTGTTATCTAATGTTATCCTCCCAAATGTGTCTAGGTTTTCCCAATGGAATCTTCCCATTGGGTTTGCCAATCAATACCCTGAACACAGTTCTAGTTCTCCCATTTTCACTGCGTGTCTTGCCCACTGTAATCTATGAGACTTTATTACCCTAACAATGTCCTTTGATGAGTAAAGGGTATGTAACTCATCATTATTCAACCTCCTCGCCTACCCAGTAGCCGTATCCCTTTTTAGACCAAATCTCTTCCTAAACACCTTGTTTTAAAACATTCTAGATATGTTTTCGTCATGTGAGGATAGAGACCACGTTTCACACCCAAAAAAGGAACCGGTAGAATTATTATTTTATAATCCTTGAAAGCAGGGAAGATGTCAACAGCTTACTGACTGATTAGTGATTAATAGTATGCATTTCTCAACTGTATTCTTGTCCTAATTTTCAATCTAATACTGTTTTTCTTAGTTAAAAGTGTTACTAGATATTTAAACTCCTTAACCTTGTCACATGATATGTTCTTAGTAATCTCTAAGTTATCTTCCACAATGTGTTCTCTGTATGATAATATACTTAGTCTTTTTAGCGTACACTTATAAACCTATTTCCCTACTAACCTCTAATGAAATGTTTGCATTTCTTGCAACAGTTTCTTTTATTATTGCTCAACAAAGCTAAATCTGTGTATCTTGATAAATAAGGCATTTCTGTCAAATATAGAATGGCTTGCCCTCAGGCAAGTACTGGCGCATTTACTCTTAATTTTCCTTATTCACGCCTTCTTGCATCAATTTATTAATAGCCCCAATTTTAAAAGCACAAAAAATAGTAAAAACCTTTTTTTAAACAATTGTGTCGAGTGCACGAATGTCGATAATCGAAAAAAAAAAAAATTAACCAACATCATATTTTGTTTGTTATAGTCTTATAGAAGCACAAAAAAAAAATACTCCTAATCAAAAACATTTTTCTAATAAGTTATGTCAGCCATAATTTTACACTTACCTTGGAAAGGTGATAAAATGAGTTTATGTTTAAATTTAACAGCAATAAATCTATGACAGAATAATTTATGAGTGGCTAGAACACTATATTTCTCGAATCCTCCAAATATTTAGAATTTGTGAGAATCCCTAATCAAAATTCAAATCTTTAAAAAGGTACAATTTTGGTTAAAGTTAAAACATTTAAAATTTAATTTGAAAAAAAGTTTTTTAAGGCTTTGTGCCAATGACAAATTAAATTTAGTTTTCATGTCTATTAAGTCATAAACAATTTAAAAATATATATATTGTTTTTGCTTAAAGAGTTTCGAGGATTCTAGCATCTCATCTCTAGATAGAATTAATATTGTAAAATATACAGTTCCAAACAAACACTTACCGTACAATCGCATACTGCATATGATCTCCATTAATGAGAAAGGCAACAGGTTTTGTCTTGGTTTCCGATTGATTGTCGATGTGGACATTATCCCCAGATGTAGATGCATTAATTCCCCTCAGAACTCCTTCATCACAAACTCTTTCATAATCCCCAATCGCAGTGACATTTAATTCACCGGTCAATTTGCCAAAGTTTTTTTGTTCCGATGTCTGCAGTTCGTGCTTGGCAGAAACACCGTCGTCGTCAAACGCAGCAAATGAATTCTCGTCATTTGCAATATTAGGAGCACATTCTATTGTTTTAGCTGGTGGGGTCACAGATTGGTGATGTGGTACGATGGCGACCAAGGAGGTCGGAGCAACATCGACGTTTTTAAAAGGCTCTGCTTTCATATCTCGAAGAGTGAAACTTCGACTAGACTCAACAATGTCTCCGCGATCTTGGACCTTCACTTTATCCTCAGAATCTGAAAGACTTCCCCCCGTTTCCGTTATCTTTGAGTCAGAGTCTGAGGTATCTTCCAGGTCCAAAAGTGACATATCAGAGTTCAGTTTCGACACAGGTTTCGCCTGAAAAATTTCAAATAAATGTCATACTATACACAAAGGCTTTCTGATCTTTTTTATTTTATCCAAGCAAAGATAAAATGGTTTTATTTTATTATAAAAAAAAAAACTCCATGGCGCCAGCAAACTAGCAAACAATCGAGTGGCCGCCTTATATGTTGGCAAAGATAGTGCCAACATTTTTTAATAGAGGGTGTCATGTGGTCAGCACAACAAGCCCTATGATCGTTACTCTCGGTCTTTTAGAGAGGAGCTGTTACTTCTTTTTAATTTTAATACAGCGTCTTAGTATCCGTTCGAGTTATACATTTATGTACTAATTAAGCTAATGGTTTTAGGAATTAGGGATAATAATTTATAATAGATATAAGAACTGCAAAAACACTGACACTTTTTCCCGCATCCCCTACCTTAACCTAGGGTAACACAAATATTACTAAAACAGTGTCAATACACCAAAGAGACACGGCCTTAAATCGTGCGGCCACCAAAGCGGAGCTCTCTATACTAATTCCATACATCTTTAAACCATTAGGCACTTATTTTGTGATACTAATCATTTTTAGTCGCTGTCAATGATTGAACTGTAGATTTTTTTTTTTTTTGAGACAATACCTTGGTGGCATCCTCGAGACGCCGGAGTAGTTCCCTGATGGTCTGCTCCTGCGAACCGATCACAGCCTTGAGAAGACGCTCACGATGAGACATCTTAGCGCTGGTGTTGATCTGGGGGTCTACCTGAGCCGCTTGAGTCGACACTTTTTGAACCAGAATCTACACACAAGGGAAGCGGGAATGGGTCGGAGGGAGAGGTGCGGGAAAAGAAGAGGCTGGTAGGTTTGTGGGATGGGAAGATTATAATTACTAGCGGAAGTACCTAGCGTTGCCTGGGGTAGCCACACAATGCATTGCTTGGTTACCCTGAGCAACGCTTTTATTTTGCTTCAAACAGACATAAAAACTAAAAATCTTCATTTATTTCTTCTGGACAGTTTTTAATAAATTAAACTATATCTATTAAAGAAAAACCTATTTTTGATGTTTTGAGGTAGTATGAGATATATATTAAGAAGAAGGTACACGAAAAGTGGGTAGAAAAACAATACGTCTTTTAAAATGAAAAGAAGAGGACTGTTAACACTTTACATTGCTGCCAATGGACAAAGCGGTAATGGCTCTCACTTGAAGAAAATCAATAGTTATCACGCAATCCATTGACCTAGGTTTCATTCTATCAGAACTTATCAGGGAGGAATGTGAAACGTGCAACACAATTTCCTAAAAGAGGAAACCAAACCTGGAGATAAAGGAAAGTGATAAACTGTATTTTGTATGCCATCCTGAGGTCCCCCACATAATTAAATCTGGCGTAGGGGTAAACTAAGTCTAAATAATAGTTCCCATTTTGTTAGTCCTACCTCAACTCCTTGGCTGTCAATGACCTTGACAATACCTCTTCGTGACAGCGCAAAGAGCATCTCGCTGACAAACTTCTGATAGGCGAGTTTCTCCTGGTGTACTTGGTGGGCGGCTAGCTTCAACTTGTTTTGTGCGGCCACGCTCACCTTGAGTTCAAGTTCGGCAGTGTCTAGGCGTTCCTTCAGGTGTTGGTTTATCTCCAATTCACTCTTCAACTATTGAACAAATAATAAGACAGAACAGGTAAGAAAACTTAGTGACCAGGTCCAGTGTCTCTGTGTACCCGCAGGGATACCACCGAGTTTTATTATTCATAGATTTTTTTCCCCGATAATATTAAGTCCCAAGAAGAGAATGCTGGAGTTTGGAAGGAAAACGACCACAAGAATAATAATAATAATATTTAGCATCGCGTCTAAATACCCGTTCGGGTTATACGCTTTAAGTACAAATTACTCTAATGGATTAGGAATTGGGACGGTTGAATTAAAGGAAGTGAACCCGCATTTGCTTGGAGTGATAGTGGAAAACCATTTAGGAAAAATCACCCCCAGTTCACCCGACCGAGGTTCGAACCTCGATCTCCCCGTCCTCAGCAGTAGAGCTCATCACGACAAGCGTGTTAGTCAACTATGCTACCGAGGCGGGTAAGACCACAAGAGAGACCAAGGAAGAGCGGGGAGGAGCAGTTAACAGTAAGTGTAAGGGTGAGAGAAGGAAAATGGACAAGAGTAAGAGAGGAGAAATGTTGGAAGGACAGAGGAAGATGGAGGAGTTTTACAAAACTGACCCGACCACAGTCTGGAAACAGTTCATGATGATACTGGTGCTGATCAGTGAGTCTGGTAAACATTTTAACTATCAACCCAGATTTTAATGACGTCATTAACTTTCGTAAGCCTTTCTTTCACTCTGTCAAAGCTTTGTTTAGCTTACCACTAGGTTTTTTTATTAAAATTTGTAACAACACTTTATTGTTTCCTCTTTTTTTTATGGACAGCTGAAAGTGGCATGTCGATTGTGACNTTTATTAGGGTGATAGGTGACCTGGTGGTCTAGGGGTAAGGTGTAAGACTTCTGTGCTGGCAGCCGGGGTTCAATCCTCGGTCCCGGCACAGATTTATCTGATTACCAAACCCTTCCTTCACCTCTGACAAGACATCTTGTGAATGTGGGGAATGCCAGGCCTCCACCGTGGTTCGGATCCCTCGTTAAACTGTAGGTCCTCCATTTCATCTCACAATCACCCTACCATTACACATCAGTGCAAGTGCGTATAACCCGAATGGGTAGTAAGATGTGGTGCTAATAATAATAATAATATTGGGGTGATTATTGTATAAAATATTTTCTCATGCCCAATTGCAAAAAAAAAACAGTGTTTTATTGAGAAATTAATTAAATATATTAGATACATGCTTTGAAAATTTGTTCAGTAAGAATCTGACACCTAGGCTCAGTTGGTAGACCACCTGTCTTTTGAGCTATAGGTGCCAGGTTCGATTCCCAAAATGGCTAAAAATGTATCACTTTAAAATTTGATTTTTCCTCCTTCATAAAGTAATACGAATTAATGGCCTGGTATTTAAATAACACTGTTTTAACATTAGAGTAGTGCAAAGTTTTGCTATCAAACTATCATGACAATGTTCTTATCCTTCTTATGATACATTAAGGCGAGGTGGAATAGAACACGAGAAAAGATCGATGTTTTTTGCAGTTTTTATAGCAATTTTTTTTTATTTTCGTCCAGATAAATTAAATATTTCTCCAATAGAAACATTAAGAGTTTGATTTTCTTCACGCAGTGACCTCAACAGTCGTTAAATATCCATCAAGGATGTCAAAAGAATTTAGCAACAAGTTTTTCTCTTAATTTAAAAAAAAATTTCATCTGATGCAGCTATGCTCTTGAAATATCATCAAAGAAATGTTGATATCACCAGGTGAAGAAAACTAAACCCTTATGTTTCTACTGGAGTAGAATTTGATTAATTTTGTACCAAAAAAAAAAAAGTTTCTCTATAAAAACTGAAAAAAAAAGCTTAAGATTATATCTTCCATCCCATCTTAAAATATATGGTACCAGTTCACAATTATAAACACACTACCATAATATAGAATGTTTAATGTTTCAAATCCTTACCTGCATTGTTAGATTGCTGCGGGCATTTCTTTCTAGCTCAATCGCACGAACACACTGAGAACAAAATAAAGTTTGTTCATTTATTTTAAAACTATGACTGGAGCAAATAACTTTTTCTTTTAGTACCGCGTCCCACTACCTATTCTGGTTGTTATGCATACATACTAATTACTCTCATGGGGTTAGGGATAAGGAAGGTTAAATTTAGAAGAAGTGTACCCACATTTGTATGAAGGACGAGTGGAGAACCATTTAGGGGAAAAAACATCCTCAGTACACCCGACCGAGATTCAGACCCTAATCTTTTTGTCATCGGCAGTCTAGTCTAACACGAGTGACATCTTAGACCATGCGGCCACTGAAGCAGAGCAAACAACTTGCTTTAATGTGTACAAATATTAATATCTGGAAAGTTGTACATACAACACCTTGATAAGACAGTTATACGAGATGATAATTACCAGTCGTCGTTGACAACAACTTACTGTGCAAGTATGGTGCGCAGGTTTCACACCCAAGTAGTCCACGTCTAACCCGAAAGGCATGAAATCATACTTCAATAGGCTGGCCATTTTTTCCGCCGGAAGGAAAGTGAAATACCCGCTTTTCCCAAGAACCTGTCGTCAAAGTAACAATGAGGTAATTCTCTCTTGTCCAGGGCAAATGCCTATCAAAGTTTCTTTTCACCTTATCTCCAGAGCCCATCGACCTAATCCAACATCAATAAAGTGTACGCAAAGTAGGGAGATAAAAATATGTAAATGTTTTATTTGTAGCACCGTGTTAACCGTGAAAGGAAACCTAGTTACAGTACCTTGATTGGTTTCATTATGATGTAGCTTATAAGATAGGGCCATGGTGTATGTCGTCAAAGTATCACCGATTCCTTTAGAGCATTTTTTTTTTTTTTGTATCGCAGAAATTTTATTCCGACCTCAAAAATGCTATTAGCGGAATACTGAAATATTACACCTTTGGTTGATCCAAAAAATCTAAAATTTTAGATATAGCCCTTTTACTAATTATCTAGTTGGTAAAATAAAGTTAAAATTAAATACTAGGGGGCCTAGTCATATTTTCATTACTTAAAAAATAATAATTCAAGGAAAGTATTAATGAAATGATATTTTAAAAGCGAATAATGGATGTTTACAGTGTGACCAATGCGAGAGTACGTTAGCACGTTAGACCACGCATAAATTTAGGCGGGTGGTGTCAATTTGGGTTGGTGGGATTTGATCACTAATCACCTTAGGGTCTTTCAAAGGGGGGTAGTCCAGTGTTGAAAGTAGAACCACATAAATACATTTTTATTATTAGACACATTTATAAGAATGATAATCTAAATAAACATAATGTGAGTGGAAGATGGACATACTAAAACAGTTACAGAATAAATTCTCGTTGAAGAAAATATACTTTTAATGCTCGCCCTTATGACTGTTATATACAACCTTGATTTGCTTGTTGACGAAAACAAACTGGTACTCTCGCTCCGTAAAGACCAACTGAGCGTGGTATTTGCTACAGAACAGAAGATTCCTCCGTAATGTGACCTCTTCATAAGGTTTCTCATCTGTCCACTCAAACGTTACATACTGTTGAAGGTTGACCCAACCCCGCGGGAACAAGCCGACCCAATCCCTGGATGATGAATTCACCTGTGTTACAAACATGGGTTAATAACAACCCTCAACCTCGCTTTTATCGATCCCTTAAAAATCCACATTTTGAACATTTAATAGGATCAAGATAATACGATAGAAAATAGTAGGACGTGAAGCTTCAAAATGTTGAAGTTGAAACCCGCTCCAGTAACCTCATTGTCCGAAGCGTTACTCTTGTGGTAGACTAGACTGCAGATGACGGGGCGATCGAGGTTTTTGAATCTCAATTGGGTGTAGTGAGGGTGATTTTTCCACAAAGGTTTTTCATTCTCCCTACAAGCAAATGGAACTACACTTCCTATAAATATAACCTTCCTCTTACCTAAAACCATTAGTGTAATTAGTACATAAGTGTATAATCCGAACAAGTACTAAGACACGGTGCTAAAATATGTTTAAGTTGAAGGTCAACTCTTGATTTACCTTAGACTAACTACTAAGACTTAGTTGCAGCTTTGAAACATTTCATAGGAAGAAGAAAACTTTGATATGTTATGAATAAATGGGACACGTTTTGTTGTTACATGGGTACCGTACAAACTGAATATGTGATGTGGTGGTGTTACGTTAAAATGTTATGTTGCATGTCTATATCCACCTTAAATGTATTCAAGAGTGGAGGTATTTTTACAGTACAGTCCCCTTGTGTTTATCTGCAAATTTAACTAATGTAGTGGTGACCTGGCGGTCTAGCGGTAAGGTGTCAGACTTCTGTGCTGGCGGCCGGGGTTCAATCCTCGGTCCCGGCACAGATTTATCTGATCACCAAACCCTTCCTTCACCTCTGACAAGACATCTTGTGAATGTGGGGAATGCCAGGCCTCCGCCGTGGTTCGGATCCCACGTTAAACTGTAGGTCCTCCATTTCATCTCACCATCACCCTACCATTACACATTAGCGTAAGTACGTATAACCCGAACGGGTAGTAAGACGCGATGCTAATAATAATAATAATAACTAATGTAGTTGCCAAGAAATCAATTATAAATATGTTATTTTATTTTTTATGATAGTAGATATCTAACACTTTTTTTAATAACACATTCCAAACTTCTTTATGACAACATTTTATTACTACTGGTCTGGAAACCTTACCCTAACATTATATTTCCAATAAATACCCAAACAAATGAAATTTTCTTGGCCCCTTGGATAATTGATATTGTTATACTAATTAACTATAAGGATGACAGAGCTAGTAGACCTATATTATCTCTATAATTTGCAAAGTGTGTTAAATTGTTACTGAGTCATTAATACAAATGATTCAAGTTTGTTTATTTTTTTCTGTGCTCTCCTTATAACTATTTGTAATGCCTCTCTGATAAATATTTGAGTATAATTTAAAGTTTAGTGGTTTTTAATAGTACACAAAGAGGGCTGGATTCTTTCATTTATTTATTTACCATAATATGATAGATTTAATATATTGTATCGTCTATAGGACCACACATGATGTCAACAAAAGCAAATTTCCTATGATAACAAACTCAATTAATAATTAAAATATTTTAGATTGGTAGTTTAAAAAAGTAAAGCTAAGTAAATGTCAAAGTATTTCAGAATCATGGAATTTCATGACACCTAGAAGGTTAGGTTTTGCTCAGTTGCGATAGTTTAGGCCTAATAGAAATGTTAACTAGTGTATATAAAAATAATTTTGGGGCCATTGTGTGACATTCTTTTAAATGTTTTTTCTTCTGTGATAAAGTTGAGATTTTTTAATTAACTTATATGCATATACATTTTTTTTTTTTGCATATGGCTGAAATATTTTTTTTTGTGTATTGATGGTTACAAATATTAAATTTTCCAAAATACAACAGAGAAACAAAAAGAAATTAAGAGCCGTGGCCTTAGCGTATTATTCCCGTTCCTTTAAAAATTGATATTTATTTATTAATTAATCATATATTTGTTGATTGTTTAATGTGCATGTCTTCTTTAAATACCGTTATTAATAATACTAACGATTTATTCACCTCAGGCTCTAAATTATATTCCAATAATATATTTTCATTCATAAAATAATTTTGTTTGACATTGAGGAATTTAACTGAACATGTAGACTTTGACGATGGTAGAAATGGTGATTCACAGTTATTCGTTGAAGAAATCATTATGTAATGTGATAAATTTTAGAGATCCTTATAAACATATTAAGAAAAATATATATTTCAAAAATTACAAATTGTAAATAATTGCATTCAATATTTGTTTCTATAGAAACACCATAATCACAGATAGAAAAAATAAAAATATCTAAATAATAGACTTAGAAAGGAGTTTAAAGCTTTATTATGGTTTAGAGTGAACTCATTTTTGCTAAAACGCGTGAATTATTTAACTATTTAGTTTAACTCGCGCCGCTACGCATCTCTGCTTAGTGCTCACTAGTATTGTTTCAAGGGCGAAGCCTTAGGATATTATTGTTATTGTTAGCACCGCGTCCTACTAACCGTTCGGGCTACACGAACTTATGTTGGGGCTTCCATCCACTCAATAGAGCACTTTGTAGGTGAGCCTTGACAAACAAGAAATAGACAATGCCTTCTAAAAGTTCCACTGTGTTTGGTTTTACTTTGCTGTGTCCTACATAACAAATGACGTATGGATGATTTGTATTATTAATTATAAAGAATGTAAAAACAATCATGAACTATTTGCTTTATGTTTAAAATATGTACAGTGTATTCAAACCCTTAATTGATGGTTTCATATAATTTCCAATAACTTACGCCAATGTGATATGGTAGGGCGATTGTGAAATGGAATGGAGCACCTAACGTGAGATACGAACCACAGTGGAGGTTTGTCAATCCACACATTCACAAGTTGTGATTAATACACGTCTTGTCAGAGGTGAAGGAAGGGTTTGGCAATCAGATAAATCTGTGCCGGGACTGAGGATTGAATCCCGGACCCCCAGCACAGATGTCTGACACCTTACCGCTAGACCACCAGAATATCAATAACTTTTCAATAATAAGTTACAATAAAATAATATTAACGAAATATTGGAAATTAGTATGAACTGCTATGTAGAGCAAAAATTAAACTGTATTTTGGTAATACATACTAATCACTATGAAATAGTTGAGTACAAGCATAATTTTAACAAGCAACAGCTCGATAGGATCTATTGACGCACGAGAGTTGACCAATATGAAATAATCTGCCGCTATAGCTCTGTCAGTAACACCTATAACGTCCAACCATAGGGGTCGGTGGCTCCATCAGCTCTTTTCACGTTTAAATAATTTTATTTTTAATTATTTTCTTTTAGGTTGTATTTTCCTGGTTCACTCTTTCAATTCCCCCTCCCCCTTTCAAGCGATTTCTTTTAACCCTTATATTAATTAGCATCTTAGAAAACATTCTAAAGTAGTTTAAAGTAAGGAGTAGTAATATCTAAAGTTATGACTTATATATCATGCTCTAGAAAAAACTATAACAAAATATATAAAAAATTGTGATTTAATGAATTAGACAGTTTCAAGATTGGTAGATATACTAAGTGACATTAAAATTCAAAAAGATTGATTATAATTTGCTTTCAATGAACAACAAATTGTCAAATATGGAAATTTTAAATAGATTATTATAGCATCATCAACATAACTAAAACATAAGTTGACGACAAGTCTAAAATAAATAATGCGAATGTTTTAAATTTGTATTATATACTATTTAAATTAAATAAAGAATTATTTAAAAATAGATCCAGTATATTTTTTAATGTACACTCTAGGCCTGTGAAAACAAATTAAAACTATTGTTTTACTTACTTAGTACTTTATACTTGAAAGTTGTGAGTATGTTTTGAGCCCATGGCCTGCAAGTTCGTATGATGACTCGTTACCAAGCTAAATTTTCACAAAGTATCTACAGTCATGCATCACAGTCCAATAGACTGTAAAAGATATAGATTCATGGCGGAATATTTCTTGTTTATCGTGTGAAATATTTCTACAAGTAAATATTTTTCTCGAGGTTATTTAGTTGAAGTGTGAATATTATTTATCTTCACTATATTAGTTCTGATATATTATAATACATTAAATGTTTCGTGAACACATTCATCACTAATTTACAATGTAGTTTTCTATACTGATTGTGATATGCGTAGCTTATTCTAGCCGTTTGTCCTCGTAGAATTTTTAATATTTCATTATGTAAATTATACAGTAATACCATTTATTCATGTTAAAGTGAAAAGTGTCAATAATTAATTGAGATTTATTACTGAATACACCTAATGAATTTGGTTTAAAATATGAAATGGTGCTCTTGAAAGGGGCGTAATTGTTGGAGTGTGAGCATGTTTGATACCAAACTATCTTATATAATAAAAAAAAAAATGTTTCATAATTAAAAGTTTGACATTGTATTGTGTAGTAGAGACTTAAATTACATTAGGCTACAAATTTTGAAACATGGATATACCCCTCCCAGAAGATGGATTTTTAAGTCAAAATGATGACTTTAACCAACAAGATGACTTTGATCAACACGACTTTAACCAAAAGAATGACTTTGATCAACAACACGAATTCAACCAACAAAATGACACTCATGATTATGACAATCCTCCACGAAGAGGTCGCCGCTACCCCCGATCGTCGAATAGGGGAAGATCCTCAAATCGTAGGCGTAACCGAGGTCGATCTTTACGATCTCAGCGTAATTCTAGAAAAAATTACTGGCAAGAAAATGATGATTCTTTTGAATCGTCATCAAGTGATCAGCATCAATTTCACTCCGGACCTCTGCTACAAAATCCTATGCCAATGTATCAAGATGACATGGGACCTATGATGTACCCACATGATGGGGACCAAGGGTCTTTTCAGCACGGAGGTGATCAAGGCCCACCAATGTTCCAGCAAGGTGGTGATCAAGGCCCACCAATGTTCCAGCATGGAGGCGATCAAGGGCCACCGATGTTCCAGCATGGAGGCGATCAAGGGCCATCGATGTTCCAGCATGGAGGTGACCAAGGCCCACCGATGTTCCAGCGTGGAGGCGACCAAGGGCCACCAATGTTTCAATACGGAGGTGACGAATGTCCTCCAATGTTCCAGCACGAAGGTCCTTGTAATGAAGGACCTCCAATGTACCAACACGGCCCACCATCAGGTGATCGAAGATCGATGATGTATCCTCCACATCATGGTGATCAAGGACCAATGATGTATCCTCCACATCAAGGGGAAGGGCCAATGATGTACCCGCATGGGCCGGCGATGCAGTGCAACCAAGGACCGATGATGTATCCTCCCGCTCCACATCAAGGTGGCCCAGGACCCGGGATGTTTAATCAGGGACCAAATCAACAAGCTCCGATGTTTTATCCCGGAGGAGAGCAAGTCTCTCAGATGTTTCATCCAGGAAATGACCAAGGTCCCTCTATTTATAAGCCTGAAGGTAATCAAGGGCTTACAATGTTTCAGTCGTCACCTCTTCATCCGGAAGATTCAGAGTCGGATGTCTATGAATCTGAACCGCCACCACCAGGTGATTCGGAGCCTGCAGCTTTTCACTCTGTACAGCCTTCTAATGACGTGGGAGTCGCGATGCCTTTTCAGCCTCCACCACTACCGTTGGACCCTGCTCCTGCGATGCCTGTACAAGTACCGGCCCCGAGTGGTATGGGACCCATTCTACCATTTCAAGCGCCGCCATTGCCAAGTCAGGGGGTAGCACCGTTGCCTTTCCAAGCACCTCAGCTGCAAAGTGAAGTAAGACCATCTATACCTCTTCCATTAACACCAGCTTTTGAAAAATCGAGGACCGTAGGACAGCCATTGTCTATACCGATACCGGCGCCAGCAAGTGGTGGGAGTAAAGACCAGGCCACAAATGACTCCAGCAGGTGAGTTCACTTTTAGACAAATGTGTCCATTTAAAATTATCATTCTCATGCTTTTTGTTGTTATTAATGCCATTTATCATCATCATTATCAGTTTTGCTCTATTATTTATTAAGCTTATTATAATTATTGTATTATTTTTATTATTATTGTTTTCATTATTATCATTATTTGTTGTGTCTTACGACAGGTCCATTCCTTTTGTCAGTGAACTTAGACCATCAATGTTCCCTGTCCTCTGCCTCCTCCTTCAGCTCCCAGAATTTTCTTCTTTCCTTCAAGTCATCCAATATTTGAATCCTCCTCCTTCCTAATCTCCTCTTTCCCTCAACCTTCTATGACGTTATGCAGAAAGTAGTTCCTCCTAAAGTTGTGTTTGACCCAGTTTTCTTTGTACCGAAGAATCACATACAAAATGATTATCTTCTCACCCACTCTTTTTAGGACCTCATTTGTCAGCCTGTCTGTCCACCTGATCGTAAAAGAAAATTCTATTCACCTTTGCTCACTTTTCGGACATGCACAAAAAAGATAAGGGCATGCATGACCTATATTGTCTTAGAAACATTAGTTCAGAAAAAGCACGAGATTACTCCTGGTTGGCTTTAATTCTGAAACATAACTTTATAATGTTTGTTTGCAATGATACTTTAAAAGATTCCTGTATATCTTAAGTTATATATTGGGCTAGTAGGGATGTGTGAGAACCAAAATATATTTACTCCCAATTAAACCTTATTATATTTACTATCAAATAATGTTAAAAATAATATGTTGTCACTTGATTTGGTTAGGAAATTTATTAGAGCAGCTATTTGCATGTTTATATATGTGTTTGATAAATTTCTCATTTTTTTTAAAGAACCATTTTACAAGTTTGAGACGAGATCGAGATTTTTTTTCTCGCATCTTGAGCTCGAATTTTCGAGTCTTGCACATCCTAATATATAGCACATCCATGGCAGGAGAGGTGGTAGGCCTGTGAAAAGTTACCATGCATATGTCTTCTAGACCATAATCTTAATTTGTTGTTAGTTTTTTGGGAGTCAACACATTCACACAAACAATCTATTCTTAATCGTTAATTGTTTTTACAGTATTGAAACTTGGACTTATTAAAATAACTCTCTGGATTATTTTTTTTCTATGCAGAATGTTTGGATCATTTCAAACTCTGCTTTTTAAACAATGAGCATCTAAAATGTAGCGTGCTCTCCTGAAATCGATATAAGGGCGCTTAATAATGTCATACAAACCAACTTTGTATTTTACACTTGTTTACAAGCTGTATAAACATCATTTATTTTGTTGGCCAGTAACAAGATAAAAGTGTGAATATAATTAATACTTTTTAATGTAAACTATTTCATGTACTACAATATCTCTTGTTGCTACACTCTCTAAAGAAAAAAAAAATTGCTTTATTATTATGCCAGGATTTTGTTTTTTCATTAAGTTATGAAAACGCCAATTATACAGTAGGCCTAATCCTTAGGGGAGTATTATTAGACTCATTTGATAATACTTTTAATTGAAAATGACTTAATGGTGTTACCAAGTAAATAATCATTATTTTCGAATAGTTTGACATTAGTCTCTTTCAGCCATCGTTTGCAATAAAGAACCTTTGGTGCTAGCTGTCATCAGCTCTCTCTCTCTTTTACTGTAGATGCCCTGGATACAGTACTTATGTTCTTCTTTTCCAAGTGTAGTACAGTAAACTCTCGATAACTCGGACCTCGATAATTCGGACAAAATTATTTTCTGAAAGTAATATTTTAAATAGTAACACGCCAGCTGCATACTGGCAGAGTAATCATCTTATATAAGTAGTGTAATACAGGGGGTTGACGGAGATCTTGCAACACAGCACTACTACCCCTCCCCTCTCACCCCCGCACATAGAGTACAGTATAGATATAGTTTGCAAGTAGTACTATAGACCTATTGTAATCTCAACCTTCCCCATTCCAATATCTAATTGTGTTATTTGTTTATGTGTCTTGTTTACCTCATCACATTAAAGTATGATATTACTCCAGATAAAGTATCAGTAGTAATTCCTTAGGCACAACTTTATCTCCCCTGTATAAGACAGACTGTTCGTAACTCGGACAGACCCCCACACTCTTCAGTACGAGTTATCGAGAGTTGACTTTATGTACACACATTCGGTGAAAACAATTTTACACATACTAATTTTGACAAAGGTTCGACAGTAGATGTGGCATCGTCTCATTTGCTAACATCACCGACGCGGACTAGATAATATTTATAGGGGGCTTTATAGTGCTTTTATCTCTTCTAGGCACATTTATGGTGTGCTTAATATAATAGTCAATAATAGTCAAAATAACACTCTTAAAATAAACTGTGTTTTTAAACATTGTTTTTTTTATGGTAAGTTAAGTCAAACTAACATAGCTACCAGTAAATAAAATGTTTAGGCCTATGTCAATATCACGATCAACTTAATGTTCATATAACATTCATTTAGTGGGGATGTAATTTAACGGATCTCCTTGTGTTTTTAAATGGAAGCCATGATGATACATTTAACTTAACATTCACCTAATGTTCACTTAACTTAAGATTTTTGAATGTTGTGAAGGGTCCTTGTGTTATAGGTAGCCAAATATGTTGCGAAAAACGCCAACAGGATGATTTAATACCCTATGTGCCATTTATTTGAATAAATCCATTGTTTAAGTAGATTTGTAAGTAATGATTACATTCCTTATTCCCAAATAAGTATCTTCTAAATTTGGAGCTTCTTGATTCTGTACTAAATCCCATAATTTAGGTGACCTGTTTTGAAAATGAGTCTAGTCCATGGATTTAACTTGTTTTGGGCAAGACGAAAAAATGTAATTTTCATTACACTACCACATGAACTGGTTGGATTTTGTAACAAAAAACATAATCACAAAAATAAGGTTGGACAAGTATAAATAAAAAATTCAAAGCAGTTTGGTTACTACAATTGGTTCTCCAATAAGTTACATCTAAAAAAAATGTACAATTGATTTTGGGAACGAGCTCTTAAATTATTCATAGAACGTATACATATTGCACTGAAAGTAATTTATAAGTTTGTTAACAATCTTACATGGTTTTAATAGTCGTTTTTTGTAGATTTAATTTAAGTTACTCATGTAGGCTCTTTATTTTCAGTTTAGTGTAAATTACATTGCATTCATGTTTTAAAATTAAAACCGATCACGATTTTGTTTTAAGGTACTCTCCAAGTAACATGGAAGAAGACATTCCGTCCCCCTCATTGCCCAAACCACCCTCCCAATCACAAGAACCCCATCCCGTTACCACTCCTCGTGCCACTGTCCTCGGAAAAGCCCAAGCTAAGAAACGGTTGCTAGCGTTCTCCCTGGCGAAACAAGTTGGTGCGGCCGCAGCAGCGACTGGTGCCAAGAAGACTCAGGCGAAAGTGGTGCCTCCCGTTAAGAAACCGCCGGTCGCATCACCAGTAGAGGAGCCAAAGCAACCCCCACCACCGGAAGAAGCACCCCCGCCGACTCCACAACCACAACCGGTTATTGCAGTCGTCGAATCGGTCGAATTGAAGGAATCCAAACCTGAGAAACCAACGGCGCTTGCTAAGAAAAAGAAGGGGGCGTTGAGGGAGGACAAGGCTCGTTCGACTATCGCGGCGATCGAGGAGATCAAGCGGGAGGAGCTGATCATGAGGGGCGTGCTGAGCTACTCTAGTCTGGAGAAGGCCGTGGGTGACATGACTGCCCCTATACCTCTTCCCGGGCAACCTTACGTGCCGCCGCCTCTTCACGTGCCTTGTGAGTATCTTCTTTAACTCCACATTGTTTTAATAAAGGCACTTTTGAGATTCACACGGATAAAACACATAATTTAATTTTAAAACCACCCTCTTTGGTGGCCACATGCGTCACTCTTGTACTATACTAGACTGCCGATGAAGGGGAGATCGATGTTCGAATCTCAGCCAGGTGTAATTAGGGTGGTTTTTACTAAGTGTTTTCCACTCTCCTTCTGCGCAAATATGGGTACACCTCTAAATTCAATATTCCTCATCCCTAACTCGTTAGTGTAATTCATACATTTGTGTGTAAACAACAGGTAGTAAGCTGCTGTGCTAAGAATAATATTGCAATCCCCCATTTTTAAACCATCAGCTTACTTTTCTTAAGGATTTAGCTTCATCCAACAAAGTGTGTGATATTCTGATATGTTTTTCAGTGTTCTCCCCAGGACCTATCAAATGGGTGGTGCGTGGTGCCCAGTTAGAGTGTTATAACCCCACCCATCTATCTCCCATTTCCATACCTGGCTGGCATTATTTGTAGGGGAGAACACTTTACATTCGTATTACTTTTACATGGAGAATATCTGCACAGTTAGAATTTAGGTGGTGCGATTTAACACTCAAAGGGTCTAGGAATATATGTGTGGTTCGCTATACTTGAATAGGGTTTCCATGCACTTGGAAAACCAGGAAAATATGATGAAATTTTTTTTCTTTTGTCTAGAAAAACTAAGGGAATAGAACTAAAAACCCAATTAAAAAAAACCCTGGAACATTTGTGGATTTGAAACAAAGCTTGCTGATTCCGACACGTTCGTTATACGCCCCTCCGATTTTGTGCTAGATGTCCGACGTTAGATTGAAGAGGTGGAATGTTGGATTTAAATTTTTAATAAGAAACTTTTCACTAATTAAAAACATGCTTAAAATTAATCATGCCTATCGAATGGGATTGAAAAAGTCTGAATATTGAAGGAAAAGTACCCACATATGTATAAATTAAGAGTGGGGAAACCATTTAATAAAACCCATTCTTGTTACACTTGAATGGGATTTGAATCCTGATCTTCCTGTAACATGCACTCCAGTCAAACACTAGGGCAACGTGTTAAACCTTGCAACCACAGATGTGGATCATTATTATTTTTAATTTTTTTTTTCAGTAATATTTGTTTTCAAAATTTAATTTGCAACTCGAAGTTCATCAGCTCTATGTTCTTATGTGCTTAGTGCGGGCAAGAGAAGAGCATGATCTACCGGAGGGCTTGGACCTGGAGAAGCAGCAAGGTGAGATGGAGAGCATGGTGGACAAGATCTTCTCCGAGGACACCAAACACTCTTCCAAGGAGAAGAAGGAGCGCAGCAGCAGCCGTCGTGGCCGTTCGCACAGTCGGGACCGCCGCCGTCGGGACCGGAGCAAGGAGAAAAAACGGTCTCGCCCCACGGACCTCCCCGTCGACTGGGCGCACTTTCGATCTCGCGCGTACACCTTTGAGGAGGTGCGGCGTCTCAAGGCGAAGCTAGGAACCAAGGAGAGGCAAAGCCGGGAACACCGCAGGAAGCACGGCTCCCGAGATCGCAGGAGCAGGTCAGTTCTTGTTTTGTGTATGTTAAATCTTAAGAAAATCTGATGGGAGTAAATAGCCAAGTTATATCTGTTGATTACGATTATAGCCACATCTAAATATCATATTCTTTTAAATTTAAAAATTGCACCTGAACCCAGGATCGTTGACTTACTACGCTAATGCTCCAACCACTGGGCTATCCAGGAGTCGTCCCGTGTCTGGTTAAGGCAGAGTCTGGGAGGGACGTGCTTTAATCATTGGCTACATATGTGTGATTAATTATGATCAAGAGCTATCAGATAACACAGCCACCTTCGACTCGCAAGGGCTTTATGTTGACAATAGTACAGTGAAAACTGTACGACTTGCGCATATCGTGATGTATTAAATATTCCAGCTACAGGATCAAGATGAAGAGGGTAAAAAAACACCTCACAGATGTTTACTTGAGGGGAGGGTCATTGCACGGCTGACCTAACAGATCCGTCAGGTGCATTGATGTTTGTTCTACTGATTACAAGGAGATTAGGCTGACCTAATAGATCAATGTATCACCATTTAGGCTAACCTAACTGTCTAAATGCTTCACCTCTCAGGGTAAATCTGTTTCACTTAATTACTGGCTCACCAGTTTCGTTTGTTTTCTCCAAAGAAATAAAATGATGATTCAAACAGGAGTGAATGTTGAAAAATTATGTTGCCATAAAAGTTTGATTCTGAATTAAATTACTCTTTCATTATCTAAACCATATGCAGTATATTCTATATTTATTTAAATGCCAGTAAAATGTGAAGGTATGCTTATTTTAAAAATAAATTTAGTAGCATTTATTTTTTATGGTAGCGATATGTGGGAAAGGCGATAAACGTTAGTATTTTTGCAGTTTCTATATCATAACTTTTTTTGGTTAAAATAAATCAACTAGGCCATCTTTTCAGTAGAACCAGAGTTTAATTCTCTTGACACGGTGACCTCAACATTTCTTGAATATCTGTCTAGGATATCTTGGAACTTAATAACAAAGTTTTCTATTCGTTAAAAAAGTTTGTCCTCTAGTGCCGTTATGCTCATGACATTCCAGAAATGTGGTTATCATTATGTTAAGAAAATAAAACTTTCATGTTTATACTGGAGCGATATTTGATTTATTTTGTCAAAAAAAAAAGTTTTGCTACTAAAAGTTCAAAAACGCTGGCCTTTCCTCATGTCCCCTACATCCCCACTTTAAGATGTGATCTGCGGGTAACTGCTGTACTCTGGTAAGGTGATGAATTCCTGAGCGCACACACTGGTACTGTAAGCTAATCACACTCGTGCTACAAGCGAAAATAGTCATCTTTGTTGTGTTTTATTTTTCCTGCTGCTCTGTTAGTTTCCCCGATCGTGAGCAGGGGTCGTAGCAGCGGTGGTGGTCACGCCTCACTGTAGAGCAGGGGTCGGCATAAGGTCGATCTCGCAGCAATTTTCACTCAACGCTGTAAGGAAACTATATCGTCACGAAAAGGCATGCTTACCATGCATTATTACACTAGGGTACAGAGGATAAGAAAGGGCCATAGTGTAAGCCTTCAAGGTTAGACTGCTACCTCTAAGGGTAAATAGAGTGTACACTTTATTTATTTTATGTACTTTCCAGAAGTTTCGGAGGAAATGTTGAATTTAAAGAATAAATACAAGATTTATAGAAAAAAGAATGATTAACAGTAGAGTGGAGAAACGAAGGGTGATTGCGGAACCCTTGATACATGTAAAAGTTGCGTTGTGTGTTGCGTAGGCCGTGAAGGGGCTAACCTAATATTGGTGGTTCCTTGAAGCCCACTTGTGTTGCAGAAACTCTTGAGCACAATGAGAGTGTGGTTAGGATAGTAAGTTAATTTATACTTATTACAAATATAATCTAGAATTTAAACACTGTGGTAAGACAATCTAAAGTGACGGAAAGTTCCCGCAGATTATGTGGACCATCGTCGTTGAGAAAAATCAACTACCCATGCTCTCAATTTTTGTGTTAAGGTGGAACTTTGCTTCTTACATAAACTTTTTTTTTTACCCACCTTCTAATTTTGGGAAAATTAATAGGTTAAATGAAACATGTTATAATTTTAAGTTTGTAAAATATCATGTTATTTGGTTGTTCCTATTGTTGTTTCACAATCCAAAACATTAAATGTTGTTTAGTTATTTGTTTAATCATTCAAGCACTAGGACTGATGTGATAAGTTTTAATGGTTAAGTTTTCTAGTCATTTAAAACATTTGATGACTTTTGTTTCTTGGAGACCATACCGGTACTTTCAAAAGTCAGTTGGTTTTCATCTCCCGGGTAAGCACGCAGTGGCCGGCCAAAGTTTGGGTTTGAATATTGTGTGTTTGTTTTTGCGTTTTGTTGCCTCCACCATATCCCAAAACTTTCCAGGTAAGTGAAGTGGTTATTCTTCCTATTAATAGCCATGATTATATACTGTGATAAATTGACATAAAACTTGTAAAACTAGTCAAGTCAAATCCATTATCTTACAATTCTGAATCTTTATTTTATCCTTGAATCCATCATCATCATCATCATCATCGACTTTCCATCCTGTGATCGGCTCCTCCTTTAATTTTTGCCATTCTTCTCCTCTCACTACAACATTTTTTGTTATCTGCTCCTCCCATCTTGGCCTTCCTTGTGGTTTTTTCCCTACCTGCTTTATTGCCAACATTTTCTTTGGCACCCTCTCTTTTCCCATCCTCATTACATGACCATACCATCTCAGTATTGCTTCCTCTACGACTACATGACCATACCATCTCAGTATTGCTTCCTCTACGATTACATGACCATACCATCTCAGTATTGCTTCCTCTACGACTACATGACAATACCATCTCAGTATTGCTTCCTCTACGACTACATGACCATACCATCTCAGCATTGCTTCCTCTACTATTACATGACCATACCATCTCAGCATTGCTTTCTCTACTATTACATGACCGTACCATCTCAGTATTGCTTCCTCTACTATTACATGACCGTACCATCTCAGCATTGCTTCCTCTACTATTACATGACCGTACCATCTCAGCATTGCTTCCTCTACGATTACATGACCATACCATCTCAGTATTGCTTCCTCTACGACTACATGACCATACCATCTCAGCATTGCTTCCTCTAC
>CABEEJ010002858.1:45403-60964 GCA_901482245.1 Timema douglasi
ACAAGAAAAGGTCACAGGTTTGGAGTTCTAGGTGCAAAACCATTTTTGTACTGGAGAAATATTTAATTTTTTTTTTACCAAAAAAATGTTTTTATATAAAAACTGCAATAAAAACACTGACCTTTTCTCGCATTTCCACATTCCCACGTTAAATGTGCCGGGAGGAAACTAAGTGTTATATTATTCATATTCTGGAATGTAGCTATCAAGACCTTCTCATGCTGGTATCTGTATATCAGGTACTCCAATGTGGTCTTAATTTTAATAAGCGCAAGGCGGAACTAGTCGAGATAAACTGTCGAGTCAAGGCTTGGCTAAATCATGTTTGTCCTCCGACATGGTCACATGAGCTAGAATCTAAATGTGTGTGTGTAAAATAATAAGTAAATCTGTCCGCAAACCTTAGGAGAAAGTATAAATTGTTACGTTTTCAATCCAAGTTATTTATTAGAAATAGAAATTCCAAGTTAAAAATAAATAGATAGTTACAGTTATATTTAAAGAAACTCACTTGACGTATTATTACAATGCTGTCAACTCTAGTTTGTAATGTACCACAATCAAAATCAATGACAACATATATAGATGTGTAAATAATTATAAGCATATTTCTTATTAAAACAAATTGATTAATGTGTCCATTTAATAATAAATAAATATACATTGATCAATTAAATGTATACATCTAATATTCTAGATAAATAATTGGTGAAAATAAGACAATCTGTTCACGCCATTGTACATATTATTTTATGTATAACACTTGTATCTGTTCTACGAAGGAAAAACAATTCTTACATTAATGACTGCCAGCTTGACTCTTTTTGTTGAATTAGTTTTTGGTATTTGTGTAGGTAGACTTAAAGAGATAGTGGCTTGTATTTTTTAGATTCGTTTTTGGTGTTCCTTGATTAAACATTTGTTACTTATAAAATAAAAGAATGGAGGTAATTTGAAGAGCATTTCCTTAAAAAAAAAAATGGTAGTAACAAAATGTCATTTGGTATTGATACTTATTTTACACTTATTGAGAAACTACTGAATTTGCATAGATGTTGTTGTAATTTATGGAAAACAGTCAAAAAGAAAATTTTAATCACACCGAAACATAAAGAAAAAAAGGGGGTGTTAAGTTTTTATAATATTTTGGTGTGTCATGTTGGTTTTATAGCTTTAAGGGACAATTTTGTCTATTTTTATAGTTTATTTAGTCACAATATTTTTTCACAGATTAATTCAGTTTTCAAGTAAAATGTCTTGAGTTTTTAAAGTGTGTAATTTTTATTCTTGTGTTGCATACAATGTGTATAGCCAGATAAACCTAATTAATTATACATTGTCATTATTTTTGTGAATGTATCCTATTTTGAGCTTTTTATGATTTAAAGGTTCGAATTTCTGTTTTATGTTTTTTTAGATCGCGTGATAGAAAACATCGCAGATCTTCCAAAGATAAGGAGAAAGACAAGAGCTTAAAAGCTGATTTGGAGCAAGTGTACAAAGTGCTATCATTTCCTTCCCAGATCCTTCATCCTTTACTAGTGCTTGGTGTCAAAGAAATCCACAAAGAGTTCTCCAGGACCATAGTAAAGTTCACCAAAGCTCGTCCTGTCGTCTCGTATTGCGAGAATCCTTCCATCACCAAAGTCCACTTTAAAAGTCGCAAGGAAATCTTTGACGACTCGACAAAAGTACTAGTGGACTTGATGCGGATAATCATAGACGGGAAGGGCGTGAAGACTTGGACCAACTCGGAAGGTGGTACAACTCTGAGAACTGATGCTAATATCTCGAGTAGTCTCACAGCGCTGCAAGTTTCGTATGACGAAGGGGAAAACGAAGAAAACCTGTCTTCAGACGAAGTGAACGTAAACAGGAAACGAGAAAAGGCCTGGCTACCAACGCTCAAAGAATGGCTCTCATCCAAAGAAGATGACAACCCTGGTGATAGTGTGATGGACAGTGTGGATGTAAAAGAGAACGATGTTTCAATTAATGAAAAGACTGAGGAACCTATTGACGAAGGCACCAAACACAAAGAAAGAAAAAATTCGTCCGGGGAGAAAAACTATACGAATTCCGATAGAAACCTGGTTTCCCCGTTGATTGACCGAAAGTCTGAACCCAAGCAACGTACTTTATCCGAAGTGTCAGTGGAGCGTACTACTGTAAGGTCAAAATGGGACAGTGATTACGAAGAAGATACTGTATCTACAGAAAATGTAAAGGCTGAGCTGCCAACTGTTGAGGTTGATAAACCAAAAGAAATAGCTGCAGCCAAAATATGCGATCAAGTGGAAAAATCAACCAAGTTTAACGACGACGTTGAGTATGACAACAAAAAGTTAAACGAAGAAAAGATTGAGATTGACAACATAACGGTAAACGAAGTGATCAAGCATGACAGTAAAAATGTTAACGAAGAGACTAAGAACGGCAGCAAAAAATTAGATGACGAGATCGGAACTGATAACAGAAAGTTAAATGAAGAGATTGAGAGTGACAACACAAAATCAACTGAAGAAGAGATTGAATATGATGACACAAAGTTAAGTGAAGAAATTACCACGTTTGACAACCTAAAGTTAAATGAAGAAATTAAGGATGACACCAGAAAGGAAACTGAAGAGATAATCTATGATGACAGAACGTTAAATGACGAGATTGAACACGATGACAGGAAGTTTAATGAGGTAGTAGAATCCGATGACATGAAGTTTAATGAAGTAGTTGAATCCAATGACAGGAAGTTTAATGATGATATCGAACACGACAACGGAAAAGTCGAAAATATGGTCTTGGATGAAGAATCTGAATCGCAAACCAACGATTCTTCTTTCGTTGGTACGTGTGAAGAGGACAAAGACGAGCATGGCCCTCATGACAGTAGAAATGCTATAGGAGTTAAAGAAAGCGATACGTCAGCATTTTTTGATTACTCTATCGTTGAGCCAAAGCAAAGCAGTCTCCCGACTCAAGATAGTGTCGTGGAAAAAAGCACCGATCCAAAACTTGTGTTTGAATATGAGGAGTTCATGAAAGCTGTTAGTTTCGATACATCATTTGTTGAACTCGGGGTGGATTCACATAAAGTACAACACATTGAACCAATCGCGAGAAAAATAAACAATAGAGAAATTGAGAACGTAAACAAAAAGAATGAGATAAGTGTGCCTGAAATAGAAGATGAGCTAGAAGACATTTGCAAACCAAACGACAAACAATTTTCAACTCTTTCAAGTAAACTCCCAGTGCGCTCAGAGCTGTCTTCAAAGTCAGAAAACTTAGTAGACTGGGAACATGATACCGAAAGTACGGAAGTCGAAATAAGTCCGTTTGTTGAAGAGCGGGAAATTCTCAACAACACTGATATAAATAAGGTGTCTGGGCCAAATAAAACATCCGTTTTAGGTTCATCGTACACCAATTTAGACGAGCCAGAATATGCGAGGAAATTAGTAGCAAGTGCATCATCACATGTCGGTCCAGACAAGTCAGAATCGGTAAGAAAAGAAATTACGCAAGAGGAAGTGCAACATAAATCGTCGAGTAGCAATGAAAGTTCCTCCGAAGATGAACCTCAGTTGAAGGAAAGGTCGAGTATTGCAGAACACATAAGAGAAGAACCAAAAGCTACTAAAGAGAAAAAATTACTCAAGATTAACGCAAAGAAAAAGAACTTGAACAAAAACAAAAAAGTTTCAAGGAAAATAAGTAAATACAAGAAAAAGAAACAAATTAAGAAGAAAAACAAACATAAGAAAAATGTAAGCAGTTCTTCATCTGAAGAAAGCTCTTCAGACAGCGAGTCTTCTTCCAGCGAAGAGGAACTGGAAAGTAAGCGTAGTAAGAAGAAGGAAAAGAAGAAAAAACGTCGAAGTAGTTCTGAAGATAGTAGCGATGAGTCTAGCTCTTCTTCCTCGTCGTCTTCATCATCCCGTTCATCATCGTCATCGTCATCTCGTTCGTCATCTTCGTCTTCATCTGATCACAAGAGCTCGAAGAAAAAGAGAAAGAAGAGGAAGAAGAAAATAACCAAGAAATCAAAGAAAGCTACCAGAAAACACAGAAAAGAGAAAACTCGCCAAAAAAAGCACAAGAGACGTGCTTTGAAAGAAAGTGATTCTGAAAAAGATACAAAGAGCTCTAAAAGTAATCATAAAACTGATTCAAAACATAAGTCCAGTCGTGAGGATATGGAACTTTTGGCATTATTGGATAAAAAGTTAAAAAGTGCAAACAAACAAAAAGAAAATAACAAAGAAACAGACGAGTGGACAGAAAGAAATGTTACAAGTGTTTCAAATACTGTTGATGAACCGCAGAGTAAGAAAGAAAAAAAGAAAACTGAAGAATTGATTAAATCTCGCAGGAAAAATACTTCCCAAGAACGCGATAGCTCTGTGGAAAGTTGTTGGGAAGATGAATTCAAAGACAAACTGGTAAAGGAAAAGAAAACTAATCAACTGATTGAAAATGATAATGATGAGATAGAAGATAAAAGAGAAGCGAAGAAACGGCGTCGTGACCGCAGTTCACCATCTGTATCACCAAAGAAGAAAAAAAGACGTTCCCCTTCTACTTCTCCCGAACACTCGCCTACTCCTCAAGGTCGCAACTCTACCGAAAGTAAAGCTCATCGGCATAAAGGAAGGTCTAGCTCGAATCGACAAAATGATGGCAAGAAACTACGTCAAAGTGGAGATGGTGAGAAAAAAAGAGGGCGCAAACAGGGAGAGCAAGAAGAGAAGGAAGACACTAAAGAAGCCTCCAAACATGATAAACCTGTTGCAGATTTAAAAGAGCGCAAGAAGAAAAAGGAAAAGAAAGATAGAAAGGTTCAAGTCAAACCAAAAGATAAGAAAAAAGACAAGTACCATAAAGAAAAGAATTCAAAAAGACAAAAGTCGAAAGAAAAGGTATGTGATGATTCTTCAGATGAAGGGAATCCATCTTTGATTAAAAAGCGTAAATTAAAGGAAATGTCAAAACCGTTAAGCTCGGAGGAGGAGGAGGAAAATCAAGAAAAATCAAAAAGAGCTAAGTCAAAGAAAAGAATGAGTGAAGATAAACATTCTAAAAGGCGCAGCTCCAAGGACACTCTGGAAGAACAAATTTTAGACAAATCAAAGGAAAAAGGTTCAAAAAGGCGCACATCCAAGGAAAAAGTACAGGATAAGTCGTCATCGTCATCTGATGAAGACAACTATGAAGAATATAGTAAGTCTTCAAAGTCTAAACACAATTCTAAATTGGGATCTAAAGGAAAAGCCTCAAGAAAGCGTAATCTAAGTGATAGTAGCAAAAATAACAGTACAGCAACCACAAAAAAGAATGTTTCTGATAAATACAACTCAAATAGTGGCATTGAAGAGGATCACGAAAAGGAAATGGAATCTGCGAATCAGAATTTAAGTAGTGATGATGAAAATAGTGATTCATCTAGTTCACAGGAAGCGGTTGAGGACGACGATGAAGATTATTCTGAATATGTGTTGGACAGAGAAATAAAACAAGAAGTCTTTACTGACGGGGATGATACTGAGGAAGAAGATAGTGATGAAGAAACACCAGCAGATGATGTTGATAAAATTAACTTGTTAGTTTGCAAAGTGGAACATGTCTCCAATCCCAACAGCATGCAAGGGGACGAGACTATTGACCCCTCGACACAGGTAGCTAACAGTAGTTCCAGTGAGGTCTCATTTATTGCCAGTAAGAGTGTATCGAGAGGAACTGTAAGCTCAGTCTTTACGGGGGGCCCTGTTGCTGTCCAAGAAGCAGACATAACGGGAATTAATGCCAGCTCAGTCCCTATAGGGGACCCTGTTCCTGTCCGAGAACTTGACAAAACAAGAATTAATGCCAGCTCAGTCCCTACAGGGGACCCTGTTCCTGTCCAAGAACTTGACAAAACAATAATTAATGCCAGCTCAGTCCCTACACGGGACCCTGTTCCTGTCCAAGAACTTGACATAACAAGCATGAATGCCAGCTCAGTCCCTACACGGGACCCTGTTCCTGTCCGAGAACTTGACAAAACAAGAATTAATGCCAGCTCAGTCTCTGCACGGGACCCTGTTCCTGTCCAAGAACTTGACAAAACAAGAATTAATACCAACTCAGTCCCTGCAGGGGACCCTGTTCCTGCCCAAGAACCTGATTTAATGGAAATTAATCCAACCTCATTCACTAAAGGAGGCCTTGTTTCTTTCCGAAAACCTGACGTCAAAGGAATTAATGTAGGTTCAGTTTCTACAGAGGTTCCTTTTTCTATTCAAGAACCTGATTCAAAGGTGAGTGACGAACGTTTATTTTTTACAAGAAGCCTCGTTTCTGAAAAAGGGTACCACACTGTAACCAGAAATTATGTAAGTTCAGTTTCTACAAAGGGCCCTTTTTCTGACCAAGAACCTGGCATGACAGGAATAAATAAAAGTTCAGGTTATACAAAGGAACCTTATTTGACCCAAGAACCTGATATGACAGGATTGAATAAAAGTTCAGGTTATACAAAGGAACCTTATTTGACCCAAGAACCTGATATGACAGGAATGAATAAAAGTTCAGGTTATACAAAGGAACCTTATTTGACCCAAGAACCTGATATGACAGGATTGAATAAAAGTTCAGGTTATACAAAGGAACCTTATTTGACCCAAGAACCTGATATGACAGGATTGAATAAAAGTTCAGGTTCTATTAGGGAAAATATTTCATTCAAAGAACCTGGAATATCAGGAATTAATACAACTACAAGGGCTCCTGTATTTGTCCAAGAACCGGATTTGATGTCAACACAAGCTCCCAATTTTGTCCAAGAACCTGTCAGTGTTTCCTCTTCATCTCAAGAACAGCCGAGAGCCTCTCTCGACTATGATAAGCTTGTTGAAAACAATAAGACTAACATAGAAACATTTGATTCTGAAGAACTGTATAGTCCTGGTGAAATGTATTCTGATGAAGACTATGATTTTGAAGGGCCATCATTACAAGATACTAAACCGTGTGATCAATCTCCGATAAAAGATGTCGAAGACAAAACTGTTGTTAGCAACAGTGACAGTAACATGTCATTAGATAGCGATGCTGGTCGATCTAAATCAGTGGAGCCTTCAAGCGAGAAAAATGTGCCCCCTTTGAGCACTAGACAACCGTTGAGTGAAAATATTTATGACTCCAATTCTTTTAATATCGGTAATCAATCAAACTTGGGTAGGTCAGAAAATCAGCAATATCCTCGTTTTGATAGCTCTTTGTTGGTACTGGAAAACATTCCGTTGCCACCACCGAAATTGAATGAAAACATTAATATATTGAATCTTGAAGCTACACCTTTAAGTGGACAAACCGACTCTGAAAACCTCAACCCGGACACGCACGCTTGTTTGTCCTCTGTGGAGAGTTTGTCGGAAAAAAATTCTGGTGAAAGTTTGCCTTGGGCTACTCCGTGCCCACCCCCTCTTCCACTTCCTGAAGTAGGAACAAAGCACAAGGCCGTTAAAAACACAACACAGAAACACATTATCACGGTAAAACTGCTGTCCTCTGTGTCCCGTCTTGAAGCCTCTTCTCAGTGTTCGTCCGTTCCTCTGACTGGTGGTGACACCGGCACGGTGAAAGAGTCGGCGGTTGCATGTCCTTCTCAAGGCACAGAGGAAACTGTAAGCACACAAAGTAAAGCTGTGCCCGATGTTGACAACACCTCCAAAACCAATATACTAAACACTTCAGACACACCACCATCTTCTACGATCGTTAAAAAAACGGACCACCCTTGGAAAGCTTTTGGTTCACAAGATGGTGGCCTCAAACCTATGGGATCTGCGTACGAGACACATGAAAGTGATTCTCAAGTGTCTTCTTCAACAATAAAGTTGGACATCTCTAAGGATGCACACGAGCAACAAACTCTAAGGACGGATGTGCCTGTCGTCGCTGAACCTGCGATAACCCGGCCGCGCAAACGGCCGTCCCGGTGGGGAATGACTACTCCTCCGATAAAAATCGTCTCCACCATCGGAGAAGGTGAAAGTGAAGTTGGGGATCAGTACCCAGCGTCAAGTGATGTTAATCCTGTGTCTACAGGGGTCAGGCAAGGAGAAAATTTAAACAAGTCTATATTTCAAATTTTGACCGGTGAAAAGGTTTCTTCATCTGCTTCCAACAAATGTGTGGGTGAAATTAAGGGTGAAGTACTTGGTGAAAACTCGCAAATTGTAAAAGAACCAGCTATTGACACATGTGGCAGTTTGATATCAAGTAAACTTTTAGAAGAATCCAACAGTCATGTTGACCTACTCTTATCAAAAATGTCAAACGATCAAATCGAAATGTTTCCATTGGATATCTCTTTGCAACAACATCAGTCACACAATACAAATAGCGCAAATCTTGAACCTCATTCTTTTGAAGAATCTAAACATCGCGAGTCATACTATTCTGAAAGTACCAAAACCCACGGGGAATCACGCCATTCGGAAAGTTATAAGAGTCGAAGTGAGTCGCGCCATTCCGAAACGCCAAAGAGTCGGAACGAGTCGCGATATTCTGATAGCTCTAAAAGCCGCGACGATTCACGCTACAGCAGAGATAAAAGCTCCGAATCGGGAAGAGGTAAAGAAAGTGAGAATGAAAAAGATCGTCGTAGGTATAGAGATAAAGTCAGGGGTAGAGATAGAAGTAGGGAGAGAAACGAACGACGGCACAGTGAAGACAAAAGTACAAGGAGAAGAGATGAAAAAGGTAGAAAAGATAAACAGACAGATAGTCGCTACTCAAGGAAAGATATCGAGAAGGAATTGAAACATCGAAACGGCCACAATGATAATGACAGCGTAGTAGCGGGAAATTATCAAGTGCCTAGTGCTCTTGAGATTAATCAAGATTATAGGAATATAGAAAGTGAAACTGTAAAAACACTCGGGGAAACGAGTCAAGATATTAAAGGCATTGAAATTGAAACTGCAAAAGGAAATAGGGACGTTGGTAAAATTTCTCAAGAACAACATAGAAATAGTGGCATTACGCTTGGACATACAACCAAAGATAACGAGAGTGAACATGGTAATGCCAATAAAGACATTGGTAAGGAAATCGACTGTGCTCATAAAGTTGACATTAATGAAACATACAGAAAAGACGAAAGGGAAGCTACTTGGGAGCTTAGAGAAGATAAAGGTAACAGTGATCGCAAGTGTGAAGGTATGGGCAATGATGAAGTTTCTACTGTGCCTAGTAGGATCGACAAAGAAATAGACCGAGAACCGGCTTGGAAGCCCTTGAAGGACGAAAGAGAAAGTTCTGATTATCATGACAATTACGGTGGCATCTCGCAAACTGACCAGGACACTTGGCGAGGGGCCTCGCCTTCGCATGATGAGGCAAAATTCTCTTCTGGGTTCAACTGGAAACACAACGAACCCTCAGAAGAAGGGGGGTACTCTCTTTCCGGCTTGTTTTACCATAACAGCTCTCAAGTTGGGGAATGGGAGAGCAGGGTGGTTCGCTACCGATCTCGATCTCCTTCACCCGCACGCTATTGGGAGGGAGGTCAACCAAAGCAAGAATCTAAAGAAATAGGCAAGGAGGAGGCAAGTAGGACCAATGAGCTGGAAGTAAGAGAGAAAAATGAGGAAAAGGATAGAGATTGGAGTAGAGATAGGGAAAAAGATCCGAAGGACAGCTCAACTCGCGGTAGAGATCATAGAAGTGGATGGGACAGAGTAGATAGGAGTTGGGACAAAGACCGGAAGCATGATGACAGGATTGGTGTTCGGCGAGGCAGGCGGAGCCACAGTCGAAGTCTTACTCCCAGGCGCAGCAGAAGTCCTGTGCCTCGAAGTCGGAGCCCTTTCGCAAGAAGAAGCCCTTTTCGTAGGCAAAGTCGCAGTCTTAGTCCCGTCTCAAGGAGAAGCAGGAGTCCTATATCAAGGAGAAGTCGAAGTCCTATGATCAGAAGAAGCCGCAGCCCTAGTTCAAGGTGTAGCCATAGCCCCATGCAGAGACGAAGTCTTAGTCCTTTACGCAGGCAGAGCCCTTTGCCGAGAAGAAGTCGCAGCCCCATGTCTAGACGAAGTCCTATTAGACACAGCCGTAGCCCCAGGAGAAGCAGAAGTCCAATGTTCAGGCGAAGCAGAAGTCCTTTGTCAAGACGAAGCAGAAGTCCTTTGTCTAGACGAAGTAGGAGCCCTTTGTCTAGACGAAGTCCTTTATCAAGGAGAAGTAGGAGCCCTTTGTCTAGACGAAGCCCATTGAGGAGGATAAGTCGAAGTCCATTGCCAAGGAGAGGTTCTTTATCAAGACGTAGTATCAGCCCAAAGCACAGCAAAAGCCGCAGTCCCGGCTTAAGACGGAGTCGCAGTTTGAGCCCGATACGACACGGTCGAGGCAGTCATAGTCGAAGCCCTTCACGAGATTGGGCTCATCACAAAGACAACACTTACTACGCTGATAACATACCCTTACCTATTCTCGGAAGTGTGGCTGATGGGTCTGCCACATGGGGCAGCACTGCAGTGACAAGTAATGAAGCCGACATAGAAGGCAGCTCATCCCCTGTATCATCTCCACTTGTTGGCTTCAAGCGTAGCCTAGCAGATTCCACCATAAGTGACTCTGATCTTGTCAAACAAGAAGAAGGTTCCTTACTCGTTTCTCCCTCTGTGTATCGTAAACCTGACTACTATGCGGAACACCATAAAAGGAAAGAGTATGCAACCAATCAAAACGTGTATTACAAACAACCCAAATTGCCGTCGCGCTCAAAGGAAGAAAACAAAGGGGATGAAAGGGAGGCATCTCGGTCGTCCTCCCCTCGCTCTCCCACTTTCTCTCCTAAGAGACTCTCACTAGATGACAGGATTGAGCTGGAATTGGGGGTCAAAAAGAGTCCACCCCAAGTCCCACCTCAGCAAATATCCCTGTACCATCAGCAGCAAATGTACCCTTGTCATCAGTTCCCTGGCTACTACACAGGAGAGCCCCATCAGCCTCTTCATTACGGTCCACCGATGCAGGAGACCCATTACGGACACCCCAACGTCGTTGGCGGACCTGTGGCGATGAACCGGCGGCCGCCTCTTCTTCCTGTCCCCCAGCACATCATGCCGGACATGACGCTTTGGGAAAGTTCTGAGGCTTCCATGAGGATACCCTCTCATCCTCCATTGCCTCCATCACAAGTCGTCCAGGTGACTTTTTGTAATGTTCTTGTCTCGGCCAGGAAATATGACATGTTATGAACTATTATATGTACCATCAGCTGGCTCTGCTGCAAAACTATGTGATAGAGGAGGGAAATAGTAAGGTCTTATACTAATTTGTATTTTCCCACTTACACTCGGTGATTTGTATTTAATGGTGTCTCTTAGTTTTATTAACAGGAATTGTCTACAAGCTAACAACATACAGGTAATCGAAGAAGAAAATCTAAAGTAAACGATCAACAAGTACTACATAACTTAGATAATCCAGACTAAATGGGGAAGAGGCAGGAATTGTCTAGATTACTGAAATTCTTGATTAAAATTGACATATTTACTACAAGTTTACACACACTTCAATATTTCGATGCTATTAAAGCACCTTCCTCAGGTTTAAACATTTAGTAATGAATAAAATTATAAAGTATTAGGAAAAAAGTAGAACACAAATAAAGGAAAAGACACTAACACAAATTTACACACACTTCAATATTAATAGCATCGAAATATTGAAGTGTGTGTAAATTTGTGTTAGTGTCTTCTTTTATTTGTGTTCTACTTTTTTCCTAATACTCTATCATTTTATTCATTACTAAATGTTTTTGCTCAATGCACTTTTTTCATACATAATATTTACTACAAGGAAATAAAAAATAAATAAAAAAGTACATTTTGTTCACCCCAAAAAGTAGCAAGCTTACCTTTTTTATTCTCCTACGATACATCTTGGGTCATAGGTCGGTATGCAAGAAGGTTAGTGAATGCTTAATGGATTGATAGTGTGGTCCTGAGCTCACCTTTTAACCTATGATGAGGCAAGCAAACCCACGCTAGTGCCTACTAAGCATCTACCTAGTGAAGTTCTTGCACATGACCCATAGTGTAATCAGTCAAGATAAGACTGCTACCCCTCAGGTTAATCCAAGTGTACGTACAGCAGAGAAATGTTGTATATTTGTTGCATTATACGGTATGATATTTACAAAATTGTAACACAATTTAAAAATCATTTGGAACTGGTGACTCGCTTCGGTTGTTGAATAGTGTAAGGTGTCCCTTTTGCATTAGACTGGACTGCCAATGGCGGGAAGATCGGGGTTTGGATCTCGGTCGGGCGTACCCAGGGTAGTTATCCCTTAAATGGTTTTCCACTCTCCCTACATGTAAATGGGGGGTACACATCCTCTGATAAGAACCATACACCTTAACACATTAACCTAATAATTAGTACATATCTAACCTGAATGTATAGTAAGAAGCCACGGAACACAAAATGGAGTATTTTTTGTACTTCATTTTCAGAAGTGTGACTTTCTGACATTTCTTTGCGCTTGTTTTGTTTGTTCAGGTTGGTAACGTCCTCCAGGTGGTACCAACAGATCTCCCCTTATCTAACTTGTTGCTGGGTACAGGCCCGCCACCCCCTCCTCCTCCGCTTCCGCCCCAGACGGTTCAGAAGCCCACTCAAACCATGGTTCTACAAACTGGTAACATGTTACAGGTAGGTTTACACTCAAATGTTTGATCTCGTGGTGTCCGCGATTTTTTAGTTTGACATTCTATATATTATAATGTCCAATGCGGACTTCGGTCCTTTACATTGCACGACGACGACACCTTAGATTGCCCATTCAGTGGTGTACATCGGTGACTTCCTTGACGACAATATTTCCTGTGTTTGGGAAGTGCATTTTATCCCAGGGCTGCGGAATCATCACACCAAAACTTTGACTCCAATTACTTTTTTTCTACCGGCAGACTCAAAATCTGGCTCCATAATTGGCAACTGTATTAATTTGCTATAGCATATTTCCTGTACAGGGTGTCTACCATCCGGGAAAATCCAGGAAAACTGGAATTAGCCAGCAATTTGGAGTGCTCGGGAAAAGCGAGACTTTAGACAGGAATTTGGCGAATTAAAATAAAAAGAATCTGAGAAAATGTTGTTTTACTCAAAATATGAGATATAATAAATCAGTAAATTACAATGTGATTTAAATTTGTTTGTTTGTAGTCATGTAATATAATTTAAAATTCTTAGTAGGTTATGTTAATACAAATAAAATATATGTTTATTTGCATTTTAAAACTTATTTTTAATAAAAAAAGCATGGTTAACAGGGGGGCGGGGTGGTGGCATACTTTTGATTTAGGAATTTTAGGAAATGATCAGGGAAAAAGTCTGGAATTTCATTGGTCAAGTCGAGTAAACACCATGCTATTTGAGGTATTTGATGTGCACTTTCAGAACCGAGGGATTATACCAGAATTGAACCCGAGGCTCTTAGTTCGATAGACATACACGTTGCCAACTGAGCTCTGTTGTCGGACTTCTTGTAATAAAATGGTAGCAAAAGAAATTTGATCATCATCAGGATATTTAGGTTGATAGAACATAAAATATAATTATTTGATCAACTTTTTGTAACAAAAAAAACTTTCTTAAATTTCTCTGAAGTCAGAGTTGGTACATTTCTGCCTCCAACTTAACACAAAATTGACTTAACTCCACAGCCCCGCCCTACTTAATATTAACATATTTTAAACACACGTGGAAATGTGCAAATGTCTAAAACTCTGTTGATTTTTTTCTATTTTATTTTGAGTTATCGAATCATATCGCTATCAATATTATTGAAGCTTCGCTTACCTCTAATAGTCACATTTTTATTTATTTATTTATTGAGCTTTAATAACTAAGAGTTAAGTTATTGCTTCACTTAAACGAAATAATATAACGCTTGTCTAATAAAATCTAGGATTAAAAAAAATGTAAGAGTGCATAGAGATCTTAAATAAGGAAGTGTGTGTAATGCATTTACAACTGAAACGTTCTCTGCAAGTCGGTTAGCTAGCTTATGAACCGTTCTTGTTTACAGGTTATCCCTAGTGAAATGCCTCAGGTGGCTCAGCCCGGCGCTATGCCCCACACGCAGAAAGTGGTTCAGATCGGGAACATGCTCCAGGTGGTTCCTAGCTCCAACCTGCACCCTGTGGCTCCGACGCCACCTCCCCCACCTACTCCCAAACCGGTCCTCACACCTGTGAAGCCTTCTCCAGGTAGGGTGGCCCAACCTTCTCCGAACTTTGTTACCCCTGTAAGACAGCACCTTCCCGTGTCGCCCCTACTTGTCCCCTCCCACATGAACAGCCCTCACAACCAAGCGCTGCCTCCACTACCCGTCCCGCTACCAGTCCCTGTACCTAGTTACACCTCTCCACCGTCGCCATTCTTACGTGAAGCGCCAGTAGTCACTTCTGCGGAAATCCCGCGGGCTCCGCCAGGCAAGTATATTTGATGTCTATGATTGTACTGTCCATAAAGCAAATATCAGCATATTTTTTTTACACGTGTCATTATGTGCAAAAGCCTAGACATATATTTACACTATTTCAATTATTAAGTGCACATTAGCAATGCTAAAATAAAAATTAAGGAAGGGGCCCACAAAACCTCAAACCCATAAGTTTATTTAAGATTCGAGAATTCAAGATAATTTCAAATTCAAAACTCAAAACTTTTCAAAATATATTATATGTAAATATTTTTTTCTATTTTACAAGTGAAATTTGTTTTGGAACTTAAATTGTGCTTATTGGGGGTCCTGAACCATTTATAACTTAAGGATGAACTTAACAACCAGGCCCCAGACCAGTAATTTAACATTTAACTGAATGTTTGGTTGTTCTAATGAATGTATTTTAAGAAGGAATGTTAACATTTGGCTATTATTTCCACTTATGTTCATAATAATTTTTTTTCCCCCTAAGATGTGGATTGAGACTCGAAGTTCAAGATTTAAAGGAGATCAGATTTGTAAAATAATATAATACTGTATTGTTAACCTTAAAACTCCTGGAAGCGCAAGAAATAGTTACTGAAAAACGCTTTATTAGCGAAACTCTCAAGTAAAGCACCATAAAGCATGGTACGTCTGTATACAAAGCCAAGAGACAAGTCACTAAGGTCACTAGTTGGCTGACTTGTGTTCTGGCTTCTCATGATAAGAAACATTGTGTCCTTTCCAAGTGTAACCTCTCACCTGGTCGCCAAATTTAGAAATTTGATACCCCACAGACGTATTTATCTATACACTTCTTCCAGATTGTTCCATTCCATTTCTATCTCCCTCTTCTGAAGCAGCTCAGATGTCATTGGCCGCAGAAGCTGAGCGAAGGAGAGAGGAAAGAGAGAAAAGGCGGCAGGATAAAGAAAGGAAAAAGCAAGAAAAAGAGAAAAGGAGACAAAAGAAAATCAAGATGGCTACTGAGAATATTATTAAGGTCAGATTTTAATTAGTACCCCATAATAATTTTAGCTTTTGTCCAAACCGTTTATTTCTCTCACACAACAAAC
>CABEEJ010002858.1:62483-86886 GCA_901482245.1 Timema douglasi
GGTCTAGGGGTAAGGTGTCAGACTTCTGTGCTGGCGGCCGGGGTTCAATCCTCGGTCCCGGCATAGATTTATCTGATTACCAAACCCTTCCTTCACCTCTGACAAGACATCTTGTGAATGTGGGGAATGCCAGGCCTCCACCGTGGTTCGGATCCCACGTTAAACTGTAGGTCCTCCATTTCATCTCACAATCACCCTACCATTACACATTAGCGTAAGTGTGTACAACCCGAACGGGTAGTAAGACGCGGTAATAATAATAATATTCAGAATAGAGTTAACCTTTGCCACTCCACAATTCTCATTTTTGAATCTGAATTAAATATTTTAGAATGAAAATGTCTAAAATCACATCTAGTATTAAGCCAAATTATATTCTGGAAATTGGGTCCAATATAAAAAAAAACAAGGTAATTAAAACCATGTTTAATTAATACATAGAAACTTGTGAAATATGTTTTATTTAAAATGTATGATCAAGTCAAAGGGATTTATTTTGACTGCTTTAAAAAGTTTAATTACTCAAAAGCTATACTTTAAGATATGAATTAAATTGCATCATATCTGAATCTAAACCCCCTTTTCCTAACAATTAGTTTTATCCATAATTTTGAACTGAAGAATAATCCTATCAACATTTAGGTTCAGATTCAAAATTCCAAAGCTATGCACAATTTTAGAAATAGAAAAATACTTAATTGAATTTTCTTCATACCATATTGAATTAATTCTTTCATTTTACTGTTGAATCGACGGTCATTAATTATTTTCAGTCACGTACCCCAAATGTTTCGTTATCTTGGATAATGTGTGTGTTCAGGAGGCGATGGCGGAGGTCCCAGAGGAGGAGGAAGAAGAAGAAGAGGAAGAGGAGCCCTTGGACACCGCCACCCCTACTCGACACTTGAAGAAGAAAGGGACGCAGGTCCATGTCGACGTGACGCCGCTTCCTCCGGCGGGCAAAGGGATCCTGGTCTCGCCTGGCTTCAGGTATCTCCAGGAACTGCTACACTCGCGTGTTGGAGATAGGTGTGAAGCAACATGTCTGCCATTTACCTTAGCCCGTCGCATCATGTGTTGCGTTGCTCCATTTCTTCTTTGTTTGACTTAAAATGTTGACAGTAAAATATTCTTTTTTAGTATTTTTAGGGTGTTTGGCTGAAGATGTTGACTAAAGTAAATACAAATAATTTTAATCGTATTATACTGTCCAATTATTTGAGTAAAATTAAACACGCATGTAGTATTTAACTAACTATATTAGAAGTAGACTTTGGTCCAATCCACTCTTTTACAAATCCGAATCTCCAATTTACCTTCGCATCCGAATCTTAGAAAAAAAAAATTATATGAACATGTGAGGAGATATAAATTGAATAAAATAATATAAAAATAAATTGAGTAGAATAATATAAAATACAAATAAAACATTTTGTCTTATAATCCATTCATTATAACATTTATTCATACGGTTAAGTGTTAAATTACTAGTCTGGGGAATGGTTTAAGTTCATCAACTATTATTATAATTGGTTCAGAACCACCAATAAACAGTATTAAAGCTCTAAAACTATGGAGGGGTATGCGAAGCTTCAAACAAACATCAGCTTCGACCTTGCTTCGAAAAAATTTCCGGCTCTGAAGCTTTGCCAGTACAAATATTGCCAGCTAAAATATTCCATTTATGTTCAATTACTGCCATTCTGAACTGTTTAGTACATTACAAATTAATATTTATATGGAAAAAATCTGAAGAAATCTAAATGCATGTTATTATAGTTTGGTTTGTCAGAGTAACACATAATATTACAAACAATTGTGCATTAAAACATTTTCCAGGTAATTTTAGTCAATAAAGTAATTTAAATAGCCATAATATAATATTTTTTCATGCATAAAACAACTAAAAGAAAATATTCAAACTCCGATTCTACTTTGAGAATATTTTATATATTCAATTCGAGTTCCCTTCAAATTGTAAAATAACGTCTTTATTTTTAAAAATTTTAGTTACGAATTTGTAATTTTCTCATTAAATTGTCGATATCTCCCAAGTTTTCAAGCACATTATTTAAAATTGGTGTTTTTCATGCAATAGTTAACATAAATGATGTTTGCAGTAATCATCCACCAGGGTTTTTGAAATAGTGTCTAAATTTCATCACTAGATTGCAGAAGTGGAAGTATACGATCCTTATAAACATAATCAAATAACCGTAATATAAATAGACTATTTGATTACAAAGTTTGATAACTTTTATATCGCCTATACAATCGGCCTAGAGGGCACGGGTTCAATCCCCGGCAGCTATGGGAGGACTTTTCTTGAAAGGGGAATAATCCATAATATTCATTATCACCATCAACTCATTTTATCGAGACATGGAAAGCTTGTACAATTAGTACATTCGGGTGTCCTTTGGCCAGCAGTACAATAGTATTGGCTAATCTTTCCGCAAACTGAGCTACATATTGGTGTAGCCAAGACGTGCCGTTATTTATGATCACATAACCTAGACTTAGCCGGCCTTCAATTTATCACTGTGAAAGGGTAAACCCAGATTTTCATCAATGATAACTTATCGCTCAAACCGGTAATCAAACCCGGGACCCTTAGCTCATTAAACAGACACGCTACCACCCTAGATAAGTTTTCGGATAACTTTTTTTTTTTTTAATATGGAGAGTTTAAAAAAAATTAATTTGAACATTTTTATGGCTAGGTGAACATTTTTACTTAAATTGATATAAATCACTTAGCTTACTTAAATTGTTAAATGTACATTGTAGCCATGACAGAAATTTCATTTTCTTCTTATATTAGCACCGCGTCTTACTACCCGTTCGGGTTATACACTTTTAAGTACTAATTACGCTAATGGATTAGGAATTGGGAAGGTTGAATTAGAGGAAGTGAAACCGCATTTGCGTGGAGGGAGAGTGGAAAACATTTAGGAAAAACCACCCTCAGCTCACCCGACCGAGATTCGAACCTCGATCTCCCCGTCCTCAGCAGTCGAGCTCGACACGACTAGCGCGTTAGCCAACTACACCACAGAGGCGGGTCATTTTCTTCTTCCCGGTTGAAAAGCTCTGGTGTATGGTGTAGTAAACAAGTGTGGTCTTCCCTATGTTTGTTTGCATGCAAGCTTACATAAAGTAACAGTGCTGTGGAAAGAATGTTACAGTGACTAGCTTACCTTTATAAATGTTATATATTTGCAGATGTCACAGAATATATGAAATAAAGTATATCTAGTAGGAGGTGGCCTGGCTATATATTTGCAAATTTATTTTGTATGCTTTATTAAATGTTGGTTTGAGTTTATTATTTTTTTTACCAATAGAATACTTCCTTAATTTATTTTATTTACATTTTGGTAAAATCTTCAACTGTTTTTAACCTTTAGTCATCTGTTCACCATTCTTCTCTCACCTTCACACTTTCTTTTATCTGCTCCTCCTATTTCTTTCTTGGTCTCGCTTGCATTCTTTTCATTCCAAACTTCAGCTCCATTATTCTGCTCGTGATCCTTTCCTTTTCCATCCTCATTACATGCCCATACCATCTCAGTCTTGCTTCCTCTACTATCTCATGTACTCCAACATCCTCATTACATGACCATACCATCTCACCCTTGCTTCCTCTACTATCTCATGTACTCCAACATCCTCATTACATTATGAGATAGTAGAGGAAGCAAAGGTGGGATGGTATGGACATGTAATGATGTAGGGATAGTAAAATATACCTAAGAGGATAATGGAGATGAAGAATGTAAGATAAATAATACAAGGGAGACCAAGAAAGAGATGGGAGGCTCATATAACAAAGCGTGCAAGTGAGAGTAGAATGGAAACGATTAAAGGAGAATGAATGGTGGAAGGATAGAGGAAGATGGAGGCATTTTGCTAAACGGACCCGGACTACAGGCTGAAAGCAGTCATGGATCTAAATATTAGGGTTTGAACTCGGTTGTTATGGTATTAATTAATTCTTTTATTAGACTTTTCTAAAAATATATATTTAATATAGCTGTGCAAGGATACTAAACTTTGACTGGATTAAAAAAAAAAAATTAGCTTCGGCTTTCCAATAAAACTATTCAAATTTTGATTCTTCTTCGAGGATATTTCATCTATTTGCTTTGAACTGAAAAAGTTGGACCTGACAAACTCCTACTAAAATCTAACAATGTCTGTGTCAATCGCTCATCTAGCAACTCTTGCTGTGCTAGGGACAAGACGCTGCTGATGACTGTCGGCGGCTCGGAGAAGAAAACTGTCAAGTTTGCTGACGGAGTGCGGCCAGGGGAAGGGACGTCCCCCTCCGCAGGAGAGGATCTTCCCTCCCCGCCTCCTCCTCCCCGCAAGCTGCCCAAGGAGAAGAGGTTCAAAAAGAAGAAGAAGAAAAAGAAGATAAAGGTGACGAAATAGCTCTTTCTTCTTACATTTTTCCTTTCTTATGAAAAACCAGAAAAACGTATTTTCCCTTTTTGAGCTTTTTTTTTTATATTTGGAAGAAGATAAAGGAAAGAAGGCTAGGAACACAATATGAATCTTATAATGAAAATAGGAACATAAAGTTCAGAGTTTACACTGCTGCCAGTGGACAAAGAGGTAAGCTGCTTTCTCTTGAAGAGAATTGATCATTACCACCCAATTCCCTGACCAAAGTTTCATTCTTTCATTTTTGCTAGTAAATTTTTTTTAGGGTGGCACTTAACAAGCAGGGACTATAAGCTCTTGGGACCTACTTAAAGAATACTCCATTACATTTACTTGAAAGCTAAAATAAAAACAGTAGAAAGTAGTCTCAGTTTACTATGCACGCAAACATTTACAAGGGATGAGGAAGTTTCAATTTTTGAGTAGGTGTAACCATATTTGTGTGGAAAAAGAATGAGTACCGTTTAGGAAAAAAACACTCATTTCACCTGAACGAGATTAGAACCTCGATCTCCTCGTAATTGTTAGTCCAGTATATTGGGAGAATGGCGTATTCGATCTCTGAAGTGGGTATTTTACACATTCATATCACAAATGTATTTAAATATAGTATTACATTAACTTAATTGAATATTTATTGATCATTAAACTTTAAAAACTACTATTTAATTATTTTTCAGTGCATCTTACCACATATTCAGGCAAAACTTCTTACAAATCCTCTTGCATTAATTTGGCAATATACGATCATAGCTATTCTATCAAAGACAAAAATAAAACTATAAAGATATTTCTAAGAAAAAAAAGTTTGTTTTATTTTGGTTAGTTGTGTACATTTACTGGTGTTTCAGGTGAAAATAATTCGTCAGATCAACATGCAGACTGACGATGACGACGAAGATGAAGAGGAGGATGACACTTCTCCTCCCCCTCCCCCGCCTGGGTCACCACCGCCTGCGACCGCGTACCCCACAGGGTATTCCGCCTTCTCAGCGCCTGGTTACGTGTTCCCTCAGCCGGCCTCTTTTACCGGTGATTGCTTTCCCCTTAGATAGTTAGGTTCACTGGAAGTCAAACAAACTATCCTTTATCTGTGACTTCAAGGACCTTCCAATGAAAGGGGGGGGGGGGTTGCAAAAAATAGAAAACTTTGTCGTTGCTTCACTATTTTGTCAACTTCAACTTTGATCCATATTTTCTTCTTCTTCTTTTTGGCTTAGACAATTAGTTGGGTCAAGACAAAACATGGTAACCCCGAAAGATTTAAATAGGATAGATCTCCACTATCTAAACGTCTTTAAAATCTGTAAATTTTGATATGTATATAAGAGTGTTGATATTAACTATTCGCAAAATACCAACTGGATATAAAAATCACCTGTAGTTCCAAAAACTACTCCCAACATATTTTTTTCTTCATAAAATGAGGGTTATCATGTTTTTGGCTTGTACCACTCCATTAAGCCGATAATTTAAGGATACCTTTCACACCTATGTTCATTTGTTTTGTCTTTTTGTATTAGGTTCCCTTCGTTTACCCTGTAAGATAATAGATAAAATAAAATAAATAATATAAAAAAAAGCACAACAATATTATCAAATAATGTATTCACATATTATATATTATTTATAGATTCCTATACATTCTATTAATTTGGATTTGAAAAACATTCTGTATCTATGCAACATTTTTCTTTTGTAAAAAATTATAGACTTACCCACAGAATACACAGTAGCTAGTTTTATTAATTCTTGCCTTTCTCAAATTTATCTAAAATTGCACTTTTTTTTATGTTAGGTTTAATGTGCTATGTTTACCTGTTTTAACAAAACTGCACAGTAATTTCACATAACATGAGCACACTAGCAAGACAAAACATCAAACAGCTGGTGGTTGTTGTAAGTTAAAGATAAAGCATCGTTGTGGCTTGTGTAGGGGGGTTGGGAACAAAATTAGGGAAAGTTCGGACTAGCGCAGGTTTGGATTAGCAAGACGGTGCCGTTTGCATCTTACTTGAAAGCTAATAGACTTAACAGGTAGTTGTCCTTAGTGATGCGAACTTGGCTGTTAGTTGAACTCAAACAATTATGCTAAAGGAATATATGTTTGAATTATTTGACTATAGTATATACAGCTTAATTTATTTTTAAATAAGAATATATACCAGGTTCACTCCTTTTTTGTCACTTATCATAAACATCATCATAAGTTGTTTATAACTTGTGACCTCCACTACCTTAGTCCTTCCCCCATTCTTCCTCCTTTACTCTCATCCATTCTCATGCATGCTGTTATCTGCTCCCCCCATCTCTTCCTTGGTTTTCCTTTGTGGTATTTACCCTGCATAGTTCATCTGCGTCATTCTCTTTGGTATTATTTTCTTCACCATCCTCATTTTATGGCCATACCATCTCACTCAGCCTTGTTTACTCTACTATTACATGACCGTACCATCTCAGTCTTGCTTCCTCTACTATATCATGTACTCCAACATCCTCATTACATGTCCATACCATCTCAGTCTTGCTTCCTCTACTATCTCATGTACTCCAACATCCTCATTACATGACCATACCATCTCAGTCTTGCTTCCTCTACTATCTCATGTACTCCAACATCCTCATTACATGACCATACCATCCATGCCAGTTGATCACCGGTAGCCTTGGCCTTATTTCTGATGCAAGTAGAGGGGGAGGGGCTAAAGGTCAGTGAGTGAGAGAAAAGTTGTATTTTTTTATATTCTTTTTCAAGGAAAACCTCTTTCACTTTTTGAGGTATTTCACTATACCTGAAAGAAGGTACAAGAAAGGTGGATAGAAACATATAAAAGGGAACAAACACAACCTGGCCTTAACAATGGAAAGAGGAACACGATTCACACTTTACACTGCTGCCACTGGACAAAGAGGTAATGACTAGCTCTTGAAAAAACATCGATCGCTACCACCCAGCTTAGGTATCATTCATTCTATCTGAACTAATCTGGAGGGAGTGTGAAATATGCAACGCACCTTCCTAAAAGAACAAACAATAACCCAATTGAGAGAAAAATGAAATTGGTCAAGATTGATAATACACACAGATAGGAACATGTGAACGGAATAACATAAAGGACAAACACAGGAAAAGAACATTAGATGTGAAAAAATGTAAATAAATTAAATATTTGGAATCCAGGTCAAGGGATTGGGCGGTTAACGATCGATTTTCTTAAATATGCAGTCATTATCTTTTTTGTCCAGTGGCAACCGTGTAAAGTGTGAATCGTGTTCCTCTTTCCATTTTAAAATCCATGTTGTGTTAATCCCTATTATATGTTTATATCCACCTCTCCTGTACCTTCATACAAATATAATACATATTCTTGTAGTAATATTTAAAATTAAATCAACCAAATGATTGGTGCAGCCCTAATATTCACACTACGGCAGTCTTGATTTGGCTAAACTCAAATGTTCTTTTAACTTTTGTAACGGGTTGTTTCAGTGCTTACAGGGGAGTCAAGCGGTGTTCCTAGCGCGGGTGTACCTGTGTATACACCGGTGTATCACCAGCACCATCACACCACCACTACTACCACCACCACCGTGCAGTTTGCGCCGCCATTACCCCCGCCGACAGTGCAACAGTCCGCCCCCCGCAAAGCCAAATGAGAAGCTTTTATTTCAAGGAGAAAAGGGACGGTGATGCCCTGTGTTACAAAACTGTAACTAAAGTGGTTTTTAATTGCTAAGATAAATAATGGAGTCCTAAATATGCAATTTTCATTAATGTAAAAGTAAAAAAAAGATCTAAATATTTTTTTTTAACTTGACTGGTTTAAATATTTAACTACACAGACAATAAATTTAAAATTATTGTGGATTCACTCGTTCGCTGAAAAACAAGAACAAGGTATACAAAAAATCAGATTGTGGAGTTGGTACGTCAAGCCTTCGACTCTTGACACATGCAGATGCGTCATTTGTTTTGAAGCGATTGGAAATGAGTAGCGATGAAAAAACTAGGGGTTTGCTAAGATTCAAAAATTTTTACTTCTATTTTAATATTTGCTATCTTCGACTTGGATTCGAGAGTAAAATTGAGGAGCCAACAATTACAAGAAAAACTTTCCTGCTGTTATTTCCACCGCAAATTGATGTTTGCATAACAAATCTAAAATAATGAGGTTAAATTTTGTGATGGTAATTAACATATTTTATCATTTAAGACGAAATATATTATGTTTGAAACATAATAATTTTATGCAACATTAAACTACTCCATCTCTCAGTTAGGTTTGCACCTGTCATTGTGACCAGAATCTTCTTCCAGTTCAGTTTGTCAGTCATCGCTCCCACCGTTCTCAACTTTTATATATATCTTTCTCTTTCAAACTTTGATTCGACTTCAGGAATATTTCATATTATTAAATTTAACTTTGCTTCACACACCCCTTACATATATTATCCTAAAATATATGTTGAAACCATTGGTCAGTACTTAATCTAAGAGCATGCAAATTGTTACACCGCTTGGGCAAATCTTTCAGCGAACGCGTGAATCAAACTAAACACACAAGTGTTAGTCTTATCACCTGAAGGCAGATTGGATTAGCGTCCTAGTAAGTCAAAGTACTAGTTCAATTCCTTTATCTTTAGCTGACTGTTAGAGAGTGTTTTAGTACACATTCTCAGTCCAAAATGTCAACACACACATTCATTTGACGATTTCAATTGTCCTGTTGATAATTTATTTTGAAATGCACTCTTTCTAGGGCCTATTTCCACAAGCAATTTTTAGCAACAGCACTGCTTAGCTATGTAATTTTTTTTAATAGCGTTTGTTTGCATTTTTTTTATTACGAGTCGAGTTTGAATATAATTTTGATGGTGACATTAAAGTTTTATTAGAGTTTGAATAATATAGAGCAATATTTGTATTTAGAAATATTTCATGTTGAATGTTTGTAATAGATGCATGCATATACCATAAACCCAAACATACATTTTCAAAAATGAAAATATTTGGTGAAAAAAGTTAAAATTATAAGCTTGGATTTTTAAATAAACTTAATGTTTTACAATTTATGGTGTTTTTTTTAAAAATCAGACACAAGGTAATGTTGAAGGACTTATATGAAAGAATGTATTAACATTTAACCAAATGAATTAAATCTAATGAAATAAATCGAGTTTTGAGCTTGGACGACTTCTAAAACTCGACTCGAACATGAGTTATTGAGTATTCGCACAACCCTAATTTTAAATTTTTGTGTTTCCACGAACATACTTGCCTGTCCTCTTTACACTGTTTTCAAGGTCAGATGAAACACTCTCTGCTCTCAATAGAACATCACGTTACAATATTTTGATAGATTTGATGTGGGGTTGTTTATTGTAGAGATTCTTGTTTGACAGAGGCATGGTTCACTAAAACTGTCTTGTTTTTAATGTTTTGTGAACACAGTAGAGGTGATACTAACTATCTTTATAAATATTATCTTGTCTATGAGACTGCCTCTATAGTTAATTGGTAACATTTCCTGGCTACAGATCTAGAGATCTCGGGTTCAATCCCCGGTTTTTCTTGAATTTCTCTGTGAAGCTCAGCCTCTTGAAGACCAATGAGGAGATACTTAAATAAATAAGTAGCAGCTCCGCTCTGGAAAATAGAGATTAACGGCCGAAGGGTTTGAGACCTTCTCTCAGTCTACCCGCAAATGTTGTCACTATCATCAGAAACAACTGTGGCTGCTCTGTTGGTATAGCTCGATTGCGGGCTGATGCCAAGAAGTTTTTGTCTTGTCATTGCAAGTACACCGTTGTCTTCAAAATCTATTTTAATACAAACACAATTTAAAAAAAAGTAAACGGTCAGTGAAAACATTGGAACAGTGCGGTTAAAAGTGGCTGTGGAAATGGGCCATAAATGTTTTTATACACTGTCATTTATACTTTTAGCTTAGTTCTTTTACTTTACTTTATTCACATCTATCAAACTTTGAGCACACTTTGCTTCAATTTCTCTTTGAAAAATTTATATAGTAATGCTAAGAATCATATGTTTAAAACATAAATAAAAATACATCTAATAGTGGGTTCAAAGGGGCGGAAAATCACACTTCTTATCGAAGAGAATTCTGGAGGGGGAAAAAAAACAAGTATGATAAAACTAGTTAATTGAATTTATTTTCTACAATAAATATTTATGAAACTCCTACATTGCAAACTCATTAAGTTTTAGGTACAAGACAAAACAGAATTTAAAATTTTGATGTTTGAAAATAATTTCTGATTGACTAGTAAACATTAACATTATTAGGATGTGTAAGGTGAATGAATAATAGAAACTGCTCTAAGGCTGCAGAGGAAAATATCAGGACAGCTGGTGAGTCTTGAACCCTTGCCTCTCATGACTAAGTCATAAACACTAACTAGAGATTTTGCACTGTTGTAAAAACACATCTCGACATTTTGTTATATCAATTAAATCTCCATTTTAATATTCGTTAAAAAAATGTATATAAATATTTGCTTCTGAAAGAAAAATAATTTTTAAAGACTTGGAAAATCATTTTAGAAAATATGTTAGTAATTCATCATAAGCATACATTTTACTTACATAAAAACAATATGTTTTAATCTACTTGGAAATAAAATAGTAAAATTATATTCGCTATAAAACTATCAAAACCCGACAGTTGGCATTGCCCGCGGGTTAAGATTTTTCGAGTAGCTAAATCTTCAAATGTTGGCCAAACCACCTCTGAGATCCTTAGGTTAAAATAGTGATGTCAACAATTTCGTTCTCGTGTGTGTCGGAAAGAAGGTGGTTTGTCGCAGCCATCTTGAATCCAGTAAAAATGTGCTCTTCGGGTGCTGATAACCTATTGATATGTATGATGTAACACCTGTAAAAATGAATATTAAAACAAAATATATGTCAAATATAACAAACCTATTTTTATTATTTAAGCTAATTATATTATTTATTGACCATGCTACCCCCCCCTTAATCTCTATAAGGTGAGAGAGGCAGTAAATTAGGTAAAGATTTACTTGGTTGAACATAACAATTTTATTTGGTCAAAAAACAACAACAATGTGGTGAAAACATTCAACACCGCGTGAAGCGCGCTTTTCCGTCCAACTCCGGAATCAATACTTTACAAGGAAAACAAATGTTACCTCCTCAAAACAAGTTACGTTACATAATAAACCTTACGTTACATAATAAACTTCATCAAAAGTTTCGGTCCGGGATCTCAGTGAAATGGTCTATGGTTTATAGTTCCTTGGTTATTTCGCTAAAATGATTAGTCCCTAAACTGGTTACTTTAACGTTATAGTTATCCACCCTAATATAAATATAACTTCCATACTGGCGCTCGTAGCAATCGTGACGTCATAGCAATGACACACGGCCACAAAGTAATATAAACCTATCAATTCTATTTGACAATAACATTAGCCTGGTTTCGAAGCCAGGGTAAAACCTAATATTGGCAAACATAAGAATTACAAATAAATGGGGCTTATGCCCTGAATATAAGTGGTGGCGAAAGCGACGGTCTAGCTTGCAGCCGCGATAAGCGCGTAGCATAGTCAAATATTAAATAATGATGATTAAATAACAAAGTCCAAAACTGTAATTTAGAAGAATTCCCCCCATGGCGCCGAAATAGTAATTTTGTAGAATAATAATATTCCCCCGAAACCCTGTCGCTGCCCTCACCTCTTATCCTCAAGCCGGTGGGGTAGTAAGTGACCTGAGATCCCGGTACCACACGTATTTATACAAACTATAATTCTCAGAAAGGGGGGGCGGATCGAAGGAAGGGAAGGTTGGAGAACATTCCAAACAAGGGGGGAGGAGAAGTTCGGGACGGACCTAGAGAGTTCTCCAAGCTCGGAGAAGGCGGAAGCGGAACTCTTCTTCCCATTTTCTCTGCTGGCCGAACACGTGGCCGAGCCTCATTGCCGGCTGGCGAGGCGCAGACACCTTTTTCAGTCGGCTTGTTATGTTTGGCGAGAGCGGAGGTCGCTGGTCAAGTTAGTGCCGCGTGTTGACCCAGTTGGCTGTCCCAGTTGGCTGTCCCAGTTGGTAAGTGTTGTTACAACGTAAGTTGTTACAACCAAAAATATAAGCCAACCTTATGATTTTTTTTACAGGGGTTCTAGTAACAAGTCTTTTTATTTCTTTTGTCGCATTGAATGAGTTTCTAGTGTCGGTATTCTCTTAGCTCTTTCTTTCTTTCATTCATATTTCATGTGCGCACGACACAGGTATATAAAGTTAAAAAAGGGATTCTTGCTTATTTGCAATTTATGGTTTTTCAAACTCTTTCACAATACGATTTTATTTTGCTGTTATTATTTCACTACAGCGTTTAAGGGCCAGCCAGCTTCATAGTCAAACTTAATATGCCTCAAGTGCGGCGCTATACTAAATACAAGACGACACCTACCTGGACCAGTTTCATCTAGTGGTAGGTGCCATCTTCTATTTAGTATACCACAGCACTCGAGTTATACTCAGTTTGACAATGAAACTGGCCCCAAGTCTTGTGTTTTCATTTGTTTTTGCTGCTTTTCCCCCCAATGAACCTCCCCCTTCATTTTATTTAAATATTTGAAAATTTTAATATGAAATGGTGCAAAATAACATATGGTTTTTTTTTATTGTAAAGGGAGACTCTACAAGCCAAAGAATGATTGATTAAATACTTAAAAATGACGGAAGTAATTGAAGGGCCAGATTCATGAATCCTGACACATATTCCTTCGAATTAATCTTTACTTTGTGGGACATTTATATATAATTTTCAATTCGTGTTTGTCTAAAAGAACTGTTGTTGGGTGCTTCGATTAACAAATCCTTGCATCACTTTTTATTTAAATATTAATAAAAGATACATGTGGTAGTTGTGGGATTTTATTATGTTAATTAATATGTGCTAAATGAACGGAAAAAAAAAAGCTTGGGCCTAAATCATAATTTAAAATAAAGTATACCTTTAGGAATCGGTTAACATGCCTTGAAATTGTTAATCGAGTTTGAAGCACTTAAGAAGTATTATTTCTTTGTGCAGATAGAAATAAATAAAATGTTATTTGTCTTTAACTAATAAAGTGCTATAAAGTAAATTGTTGCCTACTATAATTCCTTAATATCATTACTTTTTCCAATTCACATTTTGGAGTTGAAAGTAGAATTAAAAGAAAATTTTGGAAAGAAAAAAAAAGTCTGTCAAATTTATTTTACCATTTTATTTGGACAGTGATGCGTGATTATCATCATGCCATGGTCTCCACCCACCATTTTACTTGTCAAAGACATATTTTTATGAAAATATTTATAAATATGAGTCTTTTAGAAATCTTCAAACATAGTTTCACCAAAGCTTAGTTTGCGTCACTGTGGAGCCATCAGATTTAACCTCATGCTTAGCTTCAGTCAAATAGGTCATTAGCATGATCACATGTTATTCTCACTTTGTACAGTTTGATTTATAGAGTTTTTTAAATGGATTAGTGATATAAATTAAATAATACATTTATATCTGTGAAATATGTGTAAGCTGTCACTAAAAAAAATTAGTGTATGGTTAGCTAGTGTGCCCAATATTGAATTTTTAGAAAAATGTAAATAATTCATTATCCTATAATGTTTGAACTTTTCACAAGATTATTTAACTAATTGCAACTATGTAAATGGCTCATTCCTAATGGTAATTGTTTTGTTTTAGTCACAAAAAAAAATTGTGCAGGAGTTTTTTACTTCAGCAGACATGAGACTTTGTCTAGATTGATCTGTCCTTGATTTTGAAACTAGCAAGAAACTGGAATTTTCTTCTTTTCCAGTTTGATTCACTTATGTTATGTTTTCCTTTCTAATTTTATCAAATAAATTTGTGTTTAAATTTAGTTATCTACTGATTATTTCTGGTTACCAAACCCTTCCTTCACCTCTGACAAGACATCTTGTGAATGTGGAGAATGCCAGGCCTCCACCGTGGTTCGGATCACACGTTAAACTGTAGGTCCTCCATTTCATCTCACAGTCACCCTACCATTACACATTAGCGTGTGTATAACCCGAACGGGTAGTAAGATGCGGTGATGATAATAATAATACTGATTATTAAAAATTTCCATTAGCCGCCATTGTTGCAGAAAGAAGTGAAATTTTTTCCTTTATATCAGGAAAGATATACCCAACTTGGTGGTGTAGTTGGCTAACGCGCTTGTCGTGTTAAGCTCGACTGCTGAGGACGGGGAGATCAAGGTTCGAATCTCGGTCAGGTGAACTAGGGGTGGTTTTTCCTAAATGGTTTTCCACTCTCCCTCCACGCAAATGCAGGTTCACTTCCTTTAATTCAACCTTCCCCGATTCCTAATTCATTAGAGTAATTAGTACTTAAAGCGTATAACCCGAACGGGTAGTAAGACGCGGTGCTAAATATTAAGGTTATTGTTATATGTATACGTTGGGTTTGAAAAGATTCTAAAAAGGATTAAGTGTTACCAGGTTCAGTTTAAAATAGGAAAAATATTCCAATTTCAGCTTTGAATATGGATTTGATGGTTTCATTTGTCTGGAAATAAAGTTGTTCATAATAAAATTATTCTTTAAACAAGTCAAAGATTGCTGTGTTTTCTGATATCTCGTGATCTTAATAAAAAATCACACTGCACAGAAGAACTTGGAGGAGAAGCTAACAGGAAAAAGGCAGAGGGAGACATTTTACTAAACTGACGCGGCCACAGGCTGGAAAACAGCAATAATAATGATGACGAGTATTAGTAGTATCAGTAGATTTGATTAATCTTAATAGCCTTGTGTATGTGTTGAGTGCCTGAAAAAGGCAGATGGATGGAGTTTTCTTCTCAGTCCTAGGATTTAACATTTTAAAATAACCTAAGTCCAAAGTTCTATTCGTTTCCAGGCTTTGGCCATCTCCAAACAACCAACTCTTGAATTGTACAATTAATAAACGACCAAAGATGGCAATAACATTTTAGTTTCTCTCTCAACCAGAATAAGCAGGTGGCGCAAACCCAATTTTGAGAAACATGAATTCAAGAAGGCAAGTGGATCTCATTAATATGTAAACAGAACTAAATAGAGATTACAATTTTTTTATAAAGCTAATCTAACTTTATTTTCAAGTTTGGTCGTTTAGTAATTGTACAACCCAAGGTTTGGGTGTTTTGGAGATGGCCAAAGCCCAAAATTGAATAGAACTTTGAGCTTTGCGGTCAACATGTATGGTATAACTTGGAGGTTTTGGTGATTTATTCTTGAAATGATGTGTTCTTTTGAGTGAACACACAAAGATATTATTTGTGATGCAATTTCAATTTCTTATTTAAAAAAATTATTGTATCCAGAGAGAGCTTATTGTCCTTGAAATAATTGATTTTATGACTGGATAAGAGATACAAAAGACTTTTTTGGAGCTGTGAACATTCCATGACAACAAACAATTAGACACCCAACAAGTAAAAATTAAAACTTTTTTTTAAGAGCTTAGTATTAATCAAATTTTTTTAATTTGTGCTCATTACTTTAGATACCACTTATTAAAGTTGCGTCTTCTTCCTCGCTAAAGCACCAAGTGTAGTTACCTTTTGAAGTTATACGCTTATTTATTAATAATGTTAGTGGGTTAAGTATGAGGAAGGTTGAATTTAGAGGAAGTGTACCCACATTTGTGTCCAGGAAGATTAGAAAACCACCTTCTGTACACCAGACCAGGATTTGAACCTCCAATCTCACCCATAATTGGCAGTCTCGTCTAAAGCGAGCTTTAAATCATTCAAACAACGAAGTGGATTACTAATCTTGTTAAAATAATTAATTTGGCTTTAAAAGTTGGCCATACTTACAAAAATGTGTAAATCCTTTTTGTATATGAAACAAAAATGATTTATGGTAAAAATAAATATAACTTTCATTTAATTTTGTGGTGGACAATTCCAAAGTCAATAATAGACCCGACATGTTTTCTAATCTTTTACAGTTATATAAAAATTATGTACACCGTCAATATATTAAAGACTAGCACAAGTGCCCGGGTTGCCCTACAATTTAGTGAGTGGCTACACAGGGCTTTACTTTAAACAAACAGAAATATCTTCATTTTATAGCTTGCAACTCAGTTTTAAGTCTGTTAAAAAAAAGGTAATCAAAATTGCAGAATTCCAGTTTAGAGGTGCACATGTTCTTGAACACAAGAAATACCAATTTTAAAATGTCAGCCCTCTGCAATCCTCATGACGGACAAATAAAAACTGTGACAATGAAACAATCTTGAGTGATTCAAAATATATGTATTTATTCTTATCATAAGCTAAGATTTTTATTAATTTTTTTTTACAAATGTTATGGTCCGCCTAACAATGGAGTTTAGTTTTAGTTTCCCTCTAGAACACACATAGAGAACAAACACCTTTGTCAAATATTTGATTTTCAAATTATTTTTTTATTATAAATATTAAAGTGACATTTGCTTACAAGTATTTTTTTTTTAAGTCAACACACTATATTTTAAATTATATGGAATAAATATATGGTTTTATCTTCCTATGGCAAAGTTATTTTTAAAATAAATCATCTACACATATTAAGGCATATAATTATTTACAAAGACCACCAGAGTTCCGCACTCATCTTTCTCTTGATTAATAGACTTGTTCAATTTTTTCACAAAACAAAATTCTATTAAAATTAATTCATTCTTTTTCTAAAAAATTAGTTCCATTAAGTTAACATCATTATCAGTAAAATATACATCCAAACAAATTTGCTAAAATTAATTATAAATTATGTCAACAGCCCAAATGTGATATAGGTGTGCTACTATTGTTAGTACGCAATTCTTTTTAAATGAATGCTTTGATCCGACTTTTTCTACTTGATGTAATCGAGACTATTCCGCAAGTGCGGCAAGATCATCGCGACGGAAGTTGAGACCAATTAGAGCCACGGGTTAATGTATCTAGAAACTCGAGTTTTAGTTTACACATGTACGATGATTAAAATTAATTTTATTACCTTTTAAAAATATAACTAGACCTGTGTTGGTAGTTCATTCCAATTCGAGTCTTTAATAGTCCGTTTCGTTTCCATTAAAAAAATAACAATATACTAACACTTTGATGGAAGAATAAAGTGAAAAGGTAAAAAGGGATACATCTTTTCAATTGATTAATAAAAAGTTTAAATTTTTAAACAAAAAAATAAAGACTTTTGATAAAGTAAAGGTCTTAAATTTGTACAGTCTAAACGCAAATTCAGTACCGTTATTCCTTTTAGATGCAGGCTTAAAGGCAACTCTGTAACTTCACTATAGTATTTACAGCTTCTAAGAAGTCTTGTCAATTGTTTTCTAAGTTAAAAACAAATTGGGATTAGGATAATCCTAACCACCCAGCAAAATGACAAGCTTGGCTACCCACACAGGTCTAGACGTTACAATTCAAATACCTATAAAGGAAATAAAAATCAACACAAATCAGACCTTAACACATAAAAAACTAAAAGCACTTCGAAACTTCTTTTTCCATTTTTTTTTCTATCATAAAAAAAAAAAACCAACGCATTTCTTCCCTCTAAAACAATTATAACTTGAATTAAAATAATCAACTAAATTTTTGACCTCTTACTACGGCTTTTATGAATACGTCTTTGCCTTTTGGACTCCGGTGAGCCGGCAACAAAGCTTTCTTTCCCAGGAGCCAGGAATACATCCGTGGCTTTTCTCTTAACAGGCCCCACAGGTCTGACGGGCGTCTTAAAATGTTGGTTGTCGTCATCTAATTTATTGGCTACCGTAGCGGATGTGACTGTCGAAGTAGCGACATTCTTCTTGCCTTCGCTGGGGCTGATGTCTATCGTGTCTGGTTGAGCAGCCTCCCAAGAGTGATGAAGGTCCCAATACTGCTCGTCTGCGTCGTTGCTGGTCCCTGCAATGGGCACAAAATCTAGGGTCTCCACCTCCTCCTCTTCTTCTTCCTTGGGGCCGAAATCTAGCCCCAGTCCCTCAGGAAGAACTCCCTGGTTGGCCAACGCTTGCAGATCCTCGGAAGGAACTGGCGCCAACACCGTGCCACACGTCATACACATTGACGGGTTGGCTGGCGACTTGGAGCGCCAGTATTGAAGCTCTGTTTTGCACTTATTCAGTTCCTGGAAGAATAGAACAAGGTTGGGTAGTTTCTGAGAAGTAATAAAACTATAATCTTTCTTGTCATCACTATTTGTGAAAATGCTGCCAGCACGCAAACCAGTTAGACTAAGACGAAAAATAGCTTTGAATAAAATGATTTGCTGGTTAAGCATTGTTAAAACCAAGACCATAAATTGAGTAATATTAAATTAATTAATTAATTATTAAGATAAATTAATTTACAGTTATACAACTTATTTTATTCATTCTGAAGCGTAAGGAAACACTGTGTAAGGTGTACTTCATGCCCATAGTTACATATGCAGCAGAAACCTGGACAATAGATCCAAGAGAGACTAGGAAAGTGGAGGCCATGAGAATGAGGATGTTGGAGTACATGAGATAGTAGAGGAAGCAAGGGTGAGATGGTATGGGCATGTAATGAGGATGGTGTAGTACATGAGATAGTAGAGGAAGCAAGGATGAGATGGTATGGGCATGTAATGAGGATGTTGGAGTACATGAGATAGTAGAGGAAGCAAGGATGAGATGGTATGGGCATGTAATGAGGATGTTGGAGTACATGAGATAGTAGAGGAAGCAAGGGTGAGATGGTATGGTCATGTAATGGGGTGAGATGGTATGGACATGTAATGAGGATGTTGGAGTACAAGAGATAGTAGAGGAAGCAAGGATGAGATGGTATGGACATGTGATGAGGATGCCAGGAATGACCCCAAGCTGAATGATGGAATAGAGGTTTGGAGGAGAAAAGACTGTAAGGGAGCCCAAGGAAGAAATGGGATGAGTAAGTAACAGCAAGTGCGCGGGCAAGAGGAGATGAAGACATTTAATTAGACTGACCCAGCCACAGGTTGTAAAGATGATGATGATGATTTCCAGTTATACAAATCAATTTCTCAAACACCAAACTGTTCAATGCATCAGTTCTCTTATACAATTTAAATTAAAAGATTGTATATAAGAAATTTGGCGGTTTCGTTTTTCCTGTAAAATAAGAATGGGCTGCAAACCTGAACCCAGTTAAGTGTCAAATGAACCGAATTATATATCTCTATGTAAATACCACCAACCTGGAGCAAAGTACTGAACTTGCGAGACGTCTCTTCATTCTTTTTATCATTCTCGTCAAGCCGGTTTGCATATTCTTGGATTTGTTTCTGCTGTTCAGCAATTTTTCCTTTACAATTCTTGAGATCACGACGCATTAAGCTTAATTGGCTATTATACCTGAAATAATAGAATGTATTATCTTTGATTCAAAAATAATTTGGTATGTGACAGATGCATTAACAATGATTACATACATAAATACATATCTAATCATGTTGTTCCCTTAGATATCTCATTGACATTCCAGCCTCATTATCCTTGCTCTTGTGTTTCTCCTGACAAACCCACGCTTCACATTCATAAAACAATGTTGGCGTCAATACACTTTAATATACTACCATCTTTGCCTCTTTTGATATTATTTCATTTTTTGTAATAGTCCACATACATCCAACTACTCTCCGAGATGCATTCCCCTGGCTCTAAATGTCGCCATCCATCCTCCTATTTTTTACAGAACATTCTGCCCAGATCCACAAAAATCATTCACTTGTTTTAACAGTTTTTCATTTATACCAAGCTGACAAATCATTCCGTGATCCGTCCACTCCTTATAAAAAAACCACCACCTTAGTTTTGGAGACATTTATACCAAGATCCATTCTGCCTGTCACCACATTCAAACGATTTAATGCATTCTCGGCCATTAATATAGCATCATCTGATTTAAAAGCACTCTCACATTCACAATGTCTATTTGTACATTAACCCTGTACTCACAAGCATCCTTCATACACTAAACAACCAAGGAGACATAACACAACCATGTCTAACAGCCTGTTAAAGTGTTATACCATTCGCTCAAAGCACCATCCACCCTAACGCACCACCATCATTGCATTTACTAACCATGCAGCCACACCATACTCTCAAGGAACATCCCATAGCATACTCCTAATCACACGGTCGTACGCTTTCTCCAGATCAACGGATCCATAATAATCTTTCTTACTTCGTGCCATAAATTTCTCCAGCACTTGTTGCAATGCAAATATTTGGTTCATGCAACCACTACCTGGCGTGAAACCACATTAAATATCCCAAATCTTGTCTACAGTTTTTTTCCCCCACCCTCTCAGTTTTAACTATCCCAAAAACTTTGCCTGGAATACTCAAAGGAACAATACAGTACTTTTTCAGTCAATAGGAACGTTCTAACTCCCAGCACACACAGTGAACAACTCACACAATCTGGCCAAGTAGTACCGTGCGCCCACACTTTAGCATTTCACTTGTGGTAACTAACAAAAGCTTGCAATATCCACACACATAGAGCTGATCATCTTCAAATCTTTTTTTTTAATCACCTCATCTTACTACCTGTTCAATTATATGCATATGTACTATAAAAGCTGAGTAGTTAGGGATGAGAGATAACCCACATTTTCTTGAAAAGAGGACGGAAAACCATTTTGGAAAAGCCACCCTCGAAACACTCGACAGAGATTCAAACCACGATCCCCCTGTCATTGCAAGTCCAGTATAACACGAGAGTGACACCTTAGACTATGCGGCCACCGAAGAAGGTTTTAAGGTATTATTAATCCTCCGATACTGTGGAGCCTATCTCTCCCCCCGTTAACATTTTCTGGCCCAGGGTTATTTACCTCTTCATCCCTTGCTTGATCTTGCGGATACGTTTGCGCAGCACCATGTTGGACTGTGGGGGCTGAGTCATGGAGCGATCCTCTGCCCCGCTACCTCCCGCACTCGGGGATTCATCACCCTTCAAGGTGTTGCTGCATGTGGGCGAGTTCAAAGATGCAAACTGCTTGCTGCTGGAAGAGGTTGCTGAAATCACACCGATTCGATTCGCCAAGTTTATTACTGGACGTTGAGGAATGTAAGAGAAACTAGGACGGTGAAGGCCCCGGAAATGAGGTTTTCGAGGAGCATTCTGGACGTTACCGGGAGAAACAGGACTGAGAATAATGTTTGAACGAGTGTTGGGAAACTGGATATAGTGAGAATATAAAGGTCAGTGAATGAGAGATGATTTTTGCAAGATCAGTGAAGACAAAGAGAACATTTATAATTTGCGAGCACATAAGTGAAATGGCAAAAAAAAACTAAATAACTAAATAATAGTCACATTGAGAAGTAAACCGATTATAAACATTGCTGGTTTGTTTGGATAGCAAAACTTTCATTTCTTTGAATTTAAGAGTTAAGAATAAAGGTATCAAATGTTACATCGTTAATCTAAGTAAAGCAATTCATTCTCGCCAGACAAAGTTTAGAAGTTGCTCTGGATGAACTAAGCGTGTTTATGTATCACCTTTGTTCCTGGATAGAAAAGAGGGGGGTAGAGGCGAACAAGCAATTTACATCCAAGGTTCGAAACAAAGGTGGCTTTATTTTAAGTTATGAAATGAACTAGTCATAATTAAATCACAACAATAATATGGAATAAATTTAGTTTATTGGAAAAAAAAAAAATCAGTGTTGTAGAACATTTTCACTAGAAAATAAAACTATAGTCAAGAGAAAATAACAAACGTCTCTATAAGGATACAGTTGAGGTGTTTAACGTGCACTTTCTGAACCGACTGATTATATCGCCACATGAGAATTCCTATGAGCGAGATCGAAAGAGCCTACCAATTTGGCCAGGAAAGGTATTCTCAAGTACATTCCAGGGTTCTTTTACACGGCACAATTGACAAGGGACTGACGGCTTTACTTCCCCTCCGAAAGAAGTTGTGGGGTACAAATTTATGCTGCTCCCCCTCCCCGCGGCAAAAAAAAAAAAATGGAACTCCCGAACATCGGGTCATGAGGCAAGCACCCCAAGACCACCGAGATCAAGAGGAAAGAGTCACCTGCCATGTACACGTATAAGCATAGGTTGTGCCTAACCAGCAGTAATGGTTCATACATAAACCTCGTAGTTTTTTTTTCCGACACCCCCTTTTAACCCGCACCTAGTAGACATTTACACCCAATATCATTGCTGAGGGAACTGTGGGTCTTACGGAGAAAATCTTTATCTTCACTCTCTCTCAGTTAACTGTTCAATCTCCTCGCTTTCAGTTATGTCTGAAGGTGGTGTACCGGGGTAACAAGGGGCTACTGGCAGCCTCTACTAACAAACGTTGCAAAACTTGTCTTATATTCAAGGGAAGATTAACTATACAAAAACGAGAGCATGACTATGCTGTTTCCCAATAGTAAACATGCAGTTCCCTCAGAGGTGATATACAGTTTAGCCCGACCTGTAGCACCCCATATAACACCGTTTAGACAAGGGTTAATCTCTCAACAACGTTACGTGGTTTATGGATGACCCCTAATGAGACACGGAGCTCTTTAAAAATAGGTTGAAAGCCCAACTCACAACCAAACGTGCCAGAGAAGTCCAGAAAATCACTGCTGAAATAAGCTATCTCCGGTAGAGTTGGCTCGATGTGTTCCTTGAAGTACTCCATGGCCATGGTCGAGAGATCAAACAGTTCGTCTGTCACTTTGTAAGGTCGGGCCAATTTGGCGGTCACCTTGATGTGGATAAGTATACGATCCACTTCGTCTAGGATCTGGCAACACAAAAGTCCATTTCTACAATTTCCTCCTTTAGTTTGTTCATTTGCCCGCCTCAATGGTCAACTGCTCTAACACATTACACTCGTGGTGGACTGGAAAACAAGTAACTAGAGATCAGGGTTTGATTCTCTGTTAGGTGTAGTGAGGGTGATTTTACCTCCTAACTGGATAGTAGAGTAAGAAAGACAGAGATGGTATGGACGTGTAATGAGAATGGAAAAAGAGAAGAGTCAAAAGAAGTTTGTAGGAAAAAAGACTACAAGGAAGACCAAAAAAAGAGATGGTGGTAGTAGTAGATAACAGAAAATGTGCAAGGGAGAGGAGAAGAATGAAAGCAAATAAAGGAGGAAAGAGAGAAGAAGATGGAAACATTTTACCAAACTGACCAGGCGTCAGGGTGGAAACAGTTGATGATGATGGTTTTCTAGCCTCTACCTAAGCAAATGTGAGTACTTTCCTAATTAAAGCTATACCTTCATTTATTTTCCATTAGCATAAGTAATGTATGTGTATTAAGCCGAATGAATACTAAGATGCAATGGGAACTTTTTTTAAAATATATATTTTTCAACTATACGATTATCTTCCACTCACAAGTTAGAGCTCATGCTTCTAAAGTCATACTTATTTCTATCGACATATATATATGTTGATAGTATTAAATTTGGCCAAATGCAGGTGTTAATGGTGCCACATGGGAACGCACCGGGAGGCATTAAAAACCTTTATAAATCTCGGATTATTTATGTATTGTTCCCACCAAAATGTATGTGAAAGTTCTGACCAGTTAAAGAGCTTGAATTTATTGCATAGTTATTAAGAAATTTCTAATTCTATGATGATAAATCAAGTTAATATCAAAACATGCAATTCAAATACTTTAGATTTTTTTTTCATTACCGACTCAATGGCAATAGGAACTAAGAAGTCTATTGTCGCACCTATGAAACATCAACTATCTCCATCTTGAGCTAGTTATATCCAGTCCACCTCTTTACACCCCATCTTGAGCTAGTTATATCCAGTCCACCTCATCACACTCTATCCCTATCTTGAGCTAGTTATATCCAGTCCACCTCTTTACACCCCATCTTGAGCTAGTTATATCCAGTCCAACTCAT